>JAYJMF010203342.1:0-15264 GCA_036873715.1 Salvia sclarea
GATTGTTTTCCCCGGGCGTTGCCCCCCAGATGTAGGTGTGGTTGATCACCGAACTGGGTTACCAATTCTTGTGTCGTGTGTTCTTGTGTTTTGCTGGTATGTTTTCTGGTACTTGTTCCTGCAACTGTGCATTTGACGATGAACTGTGCCACACTTATTTAATCAACACAGATTAGAAAATTTCAATAAATATTATTTTAAATCTCAAATTAAACTACAGTATTTCCACTTAATAAAAAAATGCCACGTAATAGGTATACATAGATGCATGGAATCATGTAGTATCTCACAAGCAAATACCGACAACTGGTGGTTTTAATAAATCATATTTATAATATTTTTGCATTCTTGAAATAAATCTATAGTATATTTAAAAAGAGAATTTTGGAACATATAAAATATCGCGAAAAGATGCACATAACATATAATTTTGTGGCAAATGTATAAAGTTATTGCACTACATTGTGTAACAATTTTATACATCATGTGCAACATTATTATAGTGCAGTGCAATTTTATTGAAGAAAAGAAAAACATATTATCTCTGAAAGAACAAGTTCAGACTAGACATTAAAATTTTTTCGACGAAAACTCAATGGAAAAAATATCGGGTAAGAAAAAAAAGTACTTGTCTAATATACAAATAAACAAAAAATATAAAATACAAACGGAAATAATATTATGCAGCAATATTATGCTATTCAAGATTGAAGCCTCGACTTTTGATCCCCATCGTAAAAGTAATTATGCCAAAATTGGGATTATAAAGATGACAATATACAATACTCCTAAAAAGTGAGGGAAATACTATTTGATCCTAAAAAGTTTGTTGGGTTCAACTCTAATATTAGATGTGCAAGTGCACCATATTTCTAGGTGTCTTATTATTTTATTTTATCAGAGAGAGGCAAATTTTATTAGAACTTAGTACCACTAGGAAACAAACAGATGAAACGAAAAATAAAGTTAAGAAACCGAGACACTAAGTTGAAGAAAGGAGGTGAATAGAAGAGAACCAACTCCTAAAATCTGTCACTGACATAGATATGCCGTAGGCCAATCTCCTGCTCCATAATCTAGATTTAATCTCCACAAACATCTTGCCTATGTCTCAAGAATTGTTATTGAATTTGCACTCGTTTCTCTCCTTCTGAATGCACCAATACCGCAATCCAACACCAATTGGGAACCTTGTATCTGCTTTGGTCCCCAAATTAATAAACATAATGAAATGTTCCTTAACTTTACCATGAAGCACGGATAGGACCCCCATCCATTTCAAACAATGTCTTGCCAAATTGCTCCTGATTATTATGTGATGCGTGCATCCTCATTCTCATTTTTACGTGTCTTATGATGTTACTTCCATTTATTCTTTCTTCAATTTGTTTTTGGTATTTTAGTTTAATGATAGTAATTTTTTGAGGTATGATATAATTTTTTTAGGGGTAATTGTGCAAAAATACACGAACTTTAGCCAAATAGACATAATGAAACGACGTTAATGTTTTAGTTAAATAGAAACAACGTCGTTTGTTTCGCCGTTCGTTATGTCCATGTAGGTATTTCCGTCCTCCACATCAGCTCCAATTTCACCGAAAGTTTTACGCGTGTGAAGAATCAGAACGGAATGAAAGGTGGTGTATTTACAAAAGGATTTTAAACGTCATATACAAAACATGTATTTTGGTGCAATTACCCCATTTTTTTAAGAAAACTTCTTTGTGAAATTGCTCATTAGATCTTAATTATGAATTTATGATACCCAAGAACAATACATAATCATTTTTAGCATTTAATTATTTAATTTTGTGAAGTTAATTCATTATTTGAATCGTATAATGTTTGCAATGAGGATGTTAATTAGAGTTTATTATATTAATAAAATATTATATTCACAATAAATGTTCTTCTGACAATAAATTAATATTGAGATAGAGTTAGGGCGACACAAAATAATGTGGACAAATTAAAATGTTAACCTTGTCGAAGAAGGAATTTGACGTACCTAGCTATATATACACTTCCACTCAGGCGTATTTATTTCCGGGACGTTCTATTGATCTTGAGGCGTTTTCTTTTCATGATACTTTTATTACACACATAATTTTAAGTAATATATATTATTATCACCACTTTATATCATTTTTCAACTCTCCTAAAATCTCAGCTAAAAAAGAAATGCCTCAAGATCGGTGGAACGGAACGGAGAAGCACATAATTGGTATACCTATTGGGAGCAGATCCAAAGAGTGCTATGGCTAGCTGAATCATCCTTCCACCATAATTTTTAAGATAAATATTTGCGTTAGGCCGGCCTAACGTTAGGCCAAATGTTTGTCGCTCCTATTCTAAGTCATGAGTCGAGCGAGGGTGCCGAAGGCGAACCCGGAGCGAGCCATAAAAAGCATAATTGTTGCCGGTCTCATTATCTATATATTAATTATCGAAGGCGAAGGCGGAACCGTTTGTTATTTGTTGCCCCTATTATTGTTGCCGGTCTCATTATTTATATATTAACTGGGTCGGGCCTAACGTTAGGCCGGCCTAACGTAAATGTGCCTCAATTTTTAATTATGTTTTAGCGATTATCATAGATAAATAAATTTTTCCTACATTAGTCTTCGTCGCTATACGAATAGCTTCCAGTGATTCGAAAGCTATAACGCATCTCAATTTTGATATTTAGATTCATGGATTGCTTTAAATGTACAAAATATTTATATAGTCGTATTTTTTGTTAACTAATCTTGTAACTTTTTATATAACTATTTAATACTTCCTTCGGCCTTTATAAGTGTGCTGATCTAAATGTGGCATATATTTTAATAAAAAGAATGATAAAACGAATATAAATAAAGGTAGGACCTACTTTTGAAAAAAATATGTATATGTTAACTGGAGATTGATGTCTTTTTAATAAAATAGATTCTCCAGAAAGAAATATGTCCACTCATGCAAGATGCACAAATAAAGAAAATTATGTATACCTAGGTTGCGTTCTCTTTAATGGAAAATTATCATGTGAAAAAGAGGGATAAGAAAACATTTTGTCTTCAAATTTTCCCTTCTTTTCCATCCCCTTGTCTAAGAAAAAGAATTTTACTCTTTCTTCCTTCTCCTTTTCACTCCAATGGAAGGATAATATTTTCACTCCTTGCAAGTGTGATAATATTATCCTTCCATTTGAGTGAAAAGGATGAGGAAGAAAGAGTAAAACTCCTTTTTTTAGAAAAGAAGATGGAAAAGAAGGAAAAATAATGTTCTCTTTTCCCTCATTTTCCCATGATAATTTATCCATCAAAGAGGACGCAACCTCAATCTAAATTATCTAATCTATCCCATCAAGAAAAACAAACGCTCCCTCAGTAATTAAGATTGGTTAATTTATATTTTACATAACCAATAAGAGAGAGAGAGATAGATGCAACTTTTCAAAGTCAGATTTGAATGCTTAATCCCAAAAGTCCAAAAGCTCCAGCTTTGTTTGCCTAGTTTTTTATGTGAAAAATAAATATTTTGTAAATGACATTTAATTTTATTATATTTTGAATCAAATTATGATTTTGGATTAGGATATTTTATCAGCCATCGCATGTGTGTTTTATGTGTTAATGATCTTATGTTGAGTTATGCAGTCTAAAGGTACTGGGAATTTGACCAATGATCCGAATTCTTTTGGGTCTAATTTGTTGGTAAGGGCATTTTAGTTAGTTTAAGCATAACTCTGTATAGAAGTGAGTCACAATTATTTTTTCCAATATAAATAGCAGCTTTATTATTTTTATGGGTTGGTCGTGCTTCCCAAACTAATCGCGCAATGACGTATTCAGTAACCAATTCTCGTGAATTTTTCTTGTTTTCTTAAGCATAATTTTGTAACATGATACCAGATAATGTGTTAGATTCTGATAAGCTATATTTTAAAGTTCCTAAATGGATCAACGCATCAGTTAAGAAATTTGTTTATGGGGAAATGGAGAACCATTATAGACGATCCCGCTCTAAAAAATAAGATTAAAACCCCATAGCACATCTGTAAAAATGGATCTTAAAAAATTGAGATGAATAAGTAAATTAATGATAGAAGTAGCTAATGAAACTTACTATGTTCTTAACTCTAATTAAGTACGTACGGACTTGGACTAATAGAAGACCAACCAACTTTGACCTCGTTTTACGTTAATTGTATTAGATTAATAAGCTCCCTTTTTAGATTTCGCTCACATTAACGAGACAATATCTCTTCTATTCTTTTTCGCTTTTTTTTTGCAAAAAAAAAAAAGAAAGATCACATTTAATTTTGTATTTTATTAAATCAAATCAGCATAGAAATTTAATAGCCACATCACCATCATTTTGTATCTTTTTTGCTTAAATAATGGAGAGGGAAGCAATAAAGCAATCCAATTTGGTCCCTAGACATCAGTTTTTAAGAATAGAAGCTTCTCATATTTGAAATCTTAAAAAAACATATAGAAGTAATTAAGTTGTACAAGGTCGAAATATCAGGTATCCACTTTATTTATTTATGTTTTATTTTAGTTAATTTGTAAACTACTCTATTCTTAATTACAAATGTGTGTAACTTGTAATTGGGTTTACATAATGTCGCCTATACGCAATCAATTGAAATTTATAAGTGTATTCATGTGAAACACGTAGAATAATTTAGACTTGGTTTTGAATTATTTGGTCGGAATTTTGTTGGACTAGAAGAAGCACGTGAAAGAACACTTCTTGAATATATCCAATAAAGCTAAAATCTCAAATAGTTGTGCTTGAAATTAATGTAATTCCACCCAATTGAATTCTTGCTGTGGCCATATGATTACGACTTTCATGAATTCCTCCAACTTAGCTTTTTCTCTAACTTTTGTAATTGAAGAATATTTCAAAGTAACTAAGTTTTCTCCATTTGTGTCTCAACTTTAGATCCTTTGTACCTGAAATTTAAATAAATTCAATGTACGGAGAAACAACCACGGTCGCATAGTTTTACTTGAAATTACTTTGTATATGAGCTTAAAAACATGCGTAGCTCTTTCTACTTTGATTTTTAGTTTCTCTAAGTCTTTGTATAATTTTTCAGTTTATTATATTTTCATACTTTTGTCTCCGATCTCATATAATTCTTTTTGTATTTGCATTTTCGTTAAATAAAGGCAAAACCGCAACCCTAAAATGCAATTACGACACGACTTTTGAATCTTTGCAATTAAATACCTAACCTTTCAAATTTTTGCAATTAAAACACGCCCAAATTTTCCGATGTACGTATGGACTTAAAAATTCCACGTCAATATAACGTCGCTCTTTTAAGAGAAATCTGGACATTTTATTTTAAAAAAGAGTATGGAACGCCGTCGTTCTCCGCTTAAAAAGAGTATTGAACATTTCTTGCTCAATGAAACGACGTCGTTTCATACTTTTTTTAAAATAAAATGTTCAGATTTCTCATATAAGAAACAATGTAGTATTGACGTGAAATTTTTAAGTCCACACGTCCTTCGAAAATTTTTGGGCGTGTTGCAAAAACTTGGAAGGTTGGATATTTAATTGCAAAGATTCAAAAGTCATGTTATAATTGTATTTTTAGGGTATAGTTCGTGATTTGATTAGCATTTTTTTATTAAATAAATAACCCATCAGTCTATCACCTATAAATTTTGTTGCTTCTTATCGCAAGCCTTGCAAGTTTGAGAATTATCTAAAAGTTCCGGTATTTGGGAAATGAAGTGGGCATATTTTATTTTATTTTTATTTTCATTTCTGAGACATACTATACTAATATACAAGACTCGTGACGACAATAAACTATGCAGTAATGTGCCTCCAAATTGATTCATCATTATGCAGAAAGAATTAATTGTCATATATGCACCGCAGGAAAAAGCATTTTAAAACATTTTTGTTAAGGTCTCAATAATTCATAATTTTAATTGATATTACTCATAATTTATATATTTTGTATCTCATATTTAGATATTTTAACTCTTTTCATCTAATTTAGTTATAATTATCTTTTAGTTTGTTCTATAACTATTTGTTGTGCATTGCACGAATGAACCATTCTAGTATAGATAAATCATGATCTTGATTTTTCAATAATTCATAGAATTGACATTCAAAACTCAAATCAATTTAAAATTAATTTTAAACTGATGATTTACTTTTAAGTATATCATACATTTTCGACCTTATGTATTCTCCATTAAACTAACACATATTAATTTTAATCAATTTTAATGGAATAAGCTTCTCATTGAAGCTAGCCCTTCATTTCGATTTATTTCTGAGCTTTGGCAACTTAAATAAAACAAAGCTCAAGCTTGATAACACTACTGTCTTATTAGCCCCTCACTACATTATAGCAAAATATGTAGGTTGTTTAATTTACGTTATTAGCTCTCTCTGTCCCTCAAAAGTGTGCACATTCTTTTCTTTGAAAATTACATAGTGAAAAAGACAGTAATTTTCAACTAAACATACACGCAACTTTTTAAAAAGTGAAATCATTTCTCCACTCACATTCACTTTATTACTGATTTTATCAAAACACGTGTCACTTTTTAGTGTACACACTTTGGAAGTATATAATTTACTTCATAGTTATGCCACATTTAAGTAAATATTTTTTCTTAAATCACGAGTAATATGATCATTATTTAACTTATGCTTGTTCAGTTTCATATTCTCAAAAGCTATGAATAGATTCAAAGAAATGGTTCCTGACTCCATTCAATAGTAAACTAATCAAGGTCATATACCACATAAAAAAATAGCCAGTCTCAAATCAAGTACAACTATAAGAAACCATATTAATTAGTTATTTAAAAATAAATTCAGTTTTAGAATTGGAGTGGTGTGGGACAGATAAGTATGCATTCAAAATAAGATTCTAACGTGGAAAATGCTCCAACTGCAGATGATAAAATAAGAGAAATCTGTAGTAATATGAAATAAAATAAAGACCAAATGGATTGGTCAATTTCAGAATTAAACCTAAGGTACCTAAGTTCTATTCTTCTTCCTTGGGTGGGCGTGACTTTGACTTTTTCGATACCAATCCCTATTCCAAAAAATTAAATGCAAATTAAAACACCCACGTTTTAAAAGTCTTCACCCCCTTTTGTTCCACTTTTCTTTTCATTTTAATCATACAATATATATATATAATTTTCAAAAGTTAATTTTCCCGTCACGGGATATCTAATCCATCTATGTATAATTGTATATACATGTTATGAAAGAACTTGATGTTACAAATTTTAGTTTGGTTTGTCTATTATTCCCTCCGCTTATATAGGGTTACTTTCCCTTTTGGTTTGTCCCACTTGTATAGGGATATTTCTTAAATGAAAAATCTATTTTAATTTTCAACCACACAAAAATAAGGCCTCACACTCTACTTTAACTTCCAATCACACAGTTTTTTCTACCAACTATTTTCTTAATGAAGGGACTATATCCTTAATGTATATTTAGTTTAAAAAGAAATAGTGTAATATGGCATGTTATATTTATCTATATATCAATTACTAGTGTAAAATGTTTATTCTCATAAATTCTTATTATCACTAATTAACTATAACATTCTTAGTCATTTTAATTTTTAAAAAGAAACTTTAGTAAATAAATACAAATGGATTTTGTATATCTGTATGGAATAAGAATTCATTTGAATCTAAAATTCTTCAAAATTAATACTCCATTTAATATGTTTCTTCATTCCACCCACCATATATAAAAAAGGCAAAAATTCTCGTGCCCCGATGTATATATACATCACCTTGTTATCAAGGATGATGGGGGTAGAAAGAGATGAATTTAAATAATGTGATGCATGTATATATATATTGATATATAGGAGTCCACCTCTATAAAAAAATGCATCACAATATATATAGTAGTGGTTGTTTGTAAGTAATAAATTAAGCTTAAGGTTCCTTAACCTTCTATTTTTTTATATCATATGCCATTATACAAATTCATGTGCATAAAGTACTAACTACTGAACGCATATTATAGCTGCATATATATATATATATATAATATTGAGGTAATTGAAATATAAAAAGTGGAAGACATATATAAAAATGTTAAAGACTTTTGGAATATGCAAGTTGAAAACAAGACTATATTCAACCGACGTGCTCTACTTTTCTTGCCCACACCGGTCAGGCTGTTTTATAAATAAATGCCTCGACTTACATAATTCCAATTTACCACTCTCTCTATTTCTACTATATTATAAATATATATAAAAATTAGCCTCCATCCCATTTTCCTCCTCACCTTCCCACAACTTGTGGCTGCCCAACTCTCTCTCTCAATATATATATAAATATATAAAATCTTTCATCCATTATTGGATATTGCTGCAACTGTGTATAATTAAGAAGCAGAGGCAAACTCATTGCAGAAAGGTCATTTTCTGTTTTTGTAGGATCGTTTTTAAGTTTTGAGTATTATCGAAATTGCAAGATGGAGTTTAGTAGCCTGTTAGATACTTCATTGAATCTTAACTCCAAGTCTCTGAGAGTTATTGAGGAAGCGCCACCGCCGCCGTCGCCGCAGCCACCGCCACCGCCACCGCCGGTAACAATTATAAATATATACGTAAATAGCTTACAACCGTACGTATGTTGTTTATGTGCATGGATATGAGCTCAACCCTTCTGTTTTGGTTTCAGAAACAAGAAGCCCAGAGTAAATTCATCGACTTTGGAAGTAGAAATGCAACTGCACATGAAGAGGTTAGCACCAAAAATATACTAGCTACAGTTTCCACAACTTCATGGATCTTTCATAAAAACCTAGATTTGTTATTGCTAAATTTATGTCTAATACTATCATAAATGTACTTTGTCCATTTTCAAGTTCCTAAAATCTTGACATGGAAATGCCATCTATGTTTGTCTTTTTTATATGTATCCGAATGAGCTCGTTAAGATCTCGAGGGTCGGATACAAGTGAGTATAGTTGGGATTTAAAGCGATATTTACCCGTTTTGTTGATTTCTTTTTATTCAGAGAGGGGCTTTGGCATTGGTGGAGGAGATAAATAGAGTGAGTGCAGAAAACAAGAAGCTGACAGAAATGCTAGCGACGATGAGTGAGAATTACAGCGAGCTAAGGAGCAAATTAGCAGATTATACAAGAAAGAATCCTAATCCTCCATCAAGGAAGAGGAGCGTGTCGGAGAGCAGCTCGAGCGGAGACGACAACGAGGAGTCGTCGAAGAAGACGAGGGAGGACCTCATCAAGGCCAAGATTTCGCAGAGCCATGTCCGGACCGAAGCATCCAACACAAGCCTTGTAAGTTAAAGTTACTCATAATATTCTCTATCGGCCTCGGGCTTCACTACGTCTTATTTGGGGAATTAATGGCTTTGTGCAGATTGTAAAAGATGGTTACCAATGGAGGAAGTATGGCCAAAAGGTCACTAGAGACAACCCTTCTCCAAGAGCTTATTTCAAGTGCTCTTTTGCTCCTTCATGTCCCGTTAAGAAGAAGGTATATATATATATATAGCTTGTTAATGCATAATTGAAAAATACAATCACATCCTAATTTAGTAGTTGGATAGTGATGAGGTATACATACATATTTGTGATCATCAGGTCCAAAGAAGTGTGGAGGACCAATCCATATTAGTTGCAACATATGAAGGAGAGCACAACCATCCTCACCCTTCAAAAGTCGAGGCACCGGCCAACCGGACCTCGACACTTGGCAACTCGGCGCCCTCCCCGGGGCCTAGAATCACACTTGATCTGACCAAGCCAAATCAAGAAACAGTGGCCACTTCAAGAGGGAAAGGTGAAGCTGCAGCACCACCACATCTCCACCACTACTTAGTTGAACAAATGGCTTCAACATTGACAAAAGATCCCACTTTCAAGGCTGCTTTGGCAGCTGCCATATCAGGAAAGTTTCTTCAACAAAACAGTCACACATAGAGAAGATTTGGCTTCAATTAATTCAGCTCCACATTTTTGGCATATTTGGAAGCTTCAACATCAATTTCTGATTTAGCAGAAAACATCTCAGCTTTCACCTAAATCCAGATGAATTTTTCTGGAGATCATGAGAAGAGAAAATTGGTAGCAGATATGAGTGAGCATTGATGGAGTGAAACTTTGCTTCAAACAAGTTTGATATATAGAGAAGATTTATTCAACCCGCCTTCGCTTATAACTGCATATTCTTGTTGACAGTAACAGAGTTTTTCGAGATAGCATTTTACAAATTAGAAACTGGGGAAAATTTATGTTCTTAATTTTTTGTGTTTTATGCATTCATCTTTCTCTCACACTTAACAAGAACTAGTATGTACGTCTAAATCACAATGTAATTAAGAGCATAATATGAATACTAATCATTATAAACATAAAAATAAAAAGAAGCGAAAGTTGCAAGATTTGGCACACAATAATTATTTTCTATTATCATATGATCTACAAGAAAAGAACCAAATACTTATATTTAATGATTCGTACATACACTTACATGGATTTTACTCAACAAAAGCCCTTCTCGGATGTGGGAAACTACACATAACAGATTATACAGGATAAGAGAATCTACCACAAAAAAAGGAATTAGCTAGACAAACACAAATCATCGATATCCCTAACTAATTCCAGCTCTAGTACATCAGCAAGCGCCTTTGATTCATTCGTGGACGCTGTCATCCCAACATTCTTGTCCCTCGACTCACTCTGAGCTATGCAATCTTGATGTCTGAAGCAACTAATAAGATGATCATTAGTGATCCCGGCTACTTGCATAAATGAATAGACGACAGTAGGCCCAACTCCTCGAAATCCTCTTTTGACCATATCTTTGCTTATTGATTCTGCTTTTGATGTCTTGATAGGAACTTGTCGAGGATATCGGAAACTACCAACAATAGGTTTGTAGTTCACAAAACCCCAAACGTATTTGTCAAAAGAGCCGAACTCATCAATGATCTGCAGAGTTAGTAAAACACGAGAAAATTAGGTGAAAATTTATCAGAGACTCTGAATAGTGCTTCCTACCTCTTATGTTGCTTCTTTGATTTGTCGGTTCTAGCAAACATTAAACATATAGAATTGACTGCCTTTTTTTCAAACATAGAAAAGGATATGTAGGTCTGTCTCACTATTGATTTTGCCACTTTCACATTAAATTTGATTTTAAATCTGTGTATTTTTTATTGGATATCAATCTTCCAATAATGAAGAGACAGGAACGGTGGATCAACGTCTTATCGAATCTATGTGAGCAAATGAGTTTTCTGGGACAAAACTAATCTTCTTTTGAGGAATCAAATCTAACATTTTATTCGCATCATCATAACAAGGAACAGTTGCTAATAAGTGACAAACATAGAACTAATCACAATACATCGTGTCTTGATATCCTATTACTTTTCGTCATCTCTCAATAGAAGTGACACTAGATGTCATACATTAGCTAGCAAAAGTATGAATATATGAATGATACCGTGTATTATTGTTTTAAAAAAGAGGAAAAATGCATTAAACAAGAGTAGTTGGTGCATACCTTACAAATTTGGCGTGCATTTTCAATAATTGCTCGGAGCTTTACTTCTGAAAGAAGAGAGTTTGCAGGGCTTCCAGGTGATGTAATTTTCTTCTCATTTAATTTTGACACAACGATTGGATCAAAATCCAGAAAGACGTTTCTAATTTCCCAAAGACCAAAAATGATTAGCTATAGCCGAATATTTGGATTAGTGATTAAACCATAATATTTTTATAGTATGCTACATGGCTGACATACCTGAATATATGCCTTTTATGGAGAATGACAGGCCACGCGAGTTCAGCCAATGCAGTAGCAAAGCTAAGCAATTCAAAAAGTTTCCTGAAAATCATTGGAAGCATGCAGATGTAAATGAAGACGCCTTAAGTACTCGCCTAAGAATAGTAATAAAGAATGAAACAAGTGAGCTGAGAACAAATTACTTGTTTTCATGAACAGGAGCTCCCCAATCTTCATCGTGGAAAGCAGCATATAATGGATCTTCAAGGAAAGAAAACCAATCACAAGGAACTCTAGAAGCTTAATGGTACTATGTAACATTATGAACCCAAACAGAACTTCTAGATACCATAAAAATAATGAGGAAAATTATCTAGAAAGCATAAAATTAATTAAAGATAGTGCAGCTGCAAGTTCGAGTAAAATAATTCCAAACATACATCATCCCATTTTCAACATGAGAAAAACACACAAAATATGTGTTAACATTATATAGCATGCAAAGGTGAGAGGCTTGGGCCTAAGGGGATCATGCTGCCTCCATGTCTGCACTGACATAATCAAACACCTCTTACCGATCATACACTCTCCTTATGATCTTAATTTGCAAAAATAATGATGATTATGATGATATTAATAATCCCAACAATAACAACAATAATAATATAATTTAAGAAATCACAAAGAATATGCTTTGTCAAAAGCAGCTAAATTAGAAAAGTTGGTTACTACGAAAATCCCAGTATCCTCATACTTCGTGTTTTTCCCAGTGAGGTAAATGACGCTCATTTTGCCCCTAACTTGAGCATGAGCCAGAAGGAATAACTAATACATCGAGATTGGAAGCTGAATTAGACAAGACATTCACTAAATAAGGCAATTGAGGCTAGTTGCAAATAACCGTCGTGATGTACAGTTTCTACCATCTTCATGAGTTGGTACTGCTACTGCTTACCAAGTGCACAAAGCAATCTAATCTGATGTTTATACACAAATACCAGCTACTACTGGAACTGGGACATCAAGAAATGCCATCCACCCACAATCAGTTGGGGAACAGGTACCTTCTAAAGTGAAGCTTTGCAGCCAAAGATATCACTGATCTTAGAGAGAGTAAAGCTATTTAATGATCTGTAATAATCCAACTCACATGTTAGGTTTATGGGTATTCAGAACGAGCTCATTTACACTTCAAATTTTCAATTAGTGAAGAATCTAATGATCACAGAACGGATTATACAAGGTGACCTCTCTATCGCCCAAATTGAAGCAATACCCAAAACACAAATATCCAACAAACCCTCACAAGCAACCGTCGTTATATGTAAACTGTATCAAATAGACTAACTAGAAAGGATTGGAATTCATATGAAACACATAGAAAATGAATAACCAAAATGATTACACATTAATCTCCAAAGATACTAGAAAGGCATTAAAGATGTATACCAGTATTAGAAGTCACCCAGGCACACCTCTTCTTGACCACTGCACCATCAACCTCATTATTCTCAATTTTATCGCATTGCTGCCTCCGCCTGGAAGGAGGCGTTATATACCCGCTCCGCCAGCTAGTCCGGCCACTTGACGCTCGACTGTGTGAGGAATCTGAGGAAGCATCTGAAGAGCACGAAGCGTCCATTGATGAATTCGGATGCCGATGCATCAGAATCGAAGCGGCAATGCTTCCATTCTTCCTAAAGCTCACCGGAGACACCGTCGGATCGTGTGGGGGTTTCTTCCTCTTAATCTCATCAACATCGGAGGGCTTCTGCATCTTCTCACTCTTCTGCTTGGCCGCTGGTTTCCTCAAATTGATGGATCTGGACTTGTTACCCGCCGGCGGGGCCTCCGATTCGGCGGAATTCATCGATTTAAGCCTTGGTGGTCCGAACATTGTCTGTTAGTGGAGTAAGTGCTGCTGAAGTTGAGTAGAAAATTCCAATTCCGGAGGTTTCAGGCGAGATTGGGAAAGTACATCATTGTTTAGTGTAAGGAATAAGGAGACTGCAGCTTGAGAGACTGAGGTGGCGGCGGCGCTGCTAGCGCGGGCATCGGAAGAGGTGGTGATCGACGGCGGATGGCTGCAAAGAAAGAGCGATAAACGTATAACCGAAAAGTCAAAGTGAAGTTCTTTTATTTTTATTTATTTAAGTTTAGTGTATAAAAATTAAATTTTTAAAAAAATTTATATAAAAAAATTAAATTTTTTATTTATTTATCTGGCTAAAAATCTTCACAATAGGGCTTGGCTTGGGCAATTTTCGGGTGGATCAATCAAGTTTTTAATTTATTTTTGGCTAAAAATTTCGACCCTAACCTGCGTTTTTTATTGAATTGTTCCTGCTGGTTCGTTGATTTCGAGATTTTTAACATCCCCTTCATCATCAACACACTCACAAGTAACTTTGAAACCTACTATCTTAAGGTAGTTTGAGTATATATTGAACACTGACTAATCTAACAAAGTTCAGTTTTTGTAAATGTAATTCACTAATCACCAACATTAATTATCAGTCCAGCTGACCTGCTAATAAAGTAATAAGCAGTCAGCAAGATTCATAACTAATCACACTGTGATATAGACTAACCCTTTGTTGAACTATCAGTCAGTTTAACATCTATATTGAACTTAACGTCATCCAGACTTATTGAAGTCTAACAGTCTAATTTTTTAAAACTTAAAAATTATCGATTGGTGTATTCCACTCATACACCAATACGTTCACTACGTGACCCAACAATTGATACTAGAGCAAGTTGTTCATCTGAACAATCGAATATGAATACTCAGTTATGTAAACAGATCCCTTTTCAAAGCTAAGTAGAAAATTATTGAAAAATAATCAATAAATTTTGAATATCAAAATAAAATTAATAAATTTTAAAACTAAATAAATGTAATACTCTCCATTCTCTTACAAATATTAATTAGTTTTATTTTGGGTGTTCCGATACAAATATCTACATTCAGTAAAAGGAAATAATTAATATTTTTCTCTCTTACTTTGATAATTTATTTTTTTACCATTTATTTAAATATTTTTTTATTTTTCTTTCTTATATTTTATCATTTCCACTCCTCTCTTTTTTTATTTCTACTTTTTAAATACTTATTTCATTATTTCTATGACACTTAATGGCGTAGATATTTGTAATAGGTGGAGGAGGTGGATTTATTTCTTATCTCTATGACTCCTCTTTCTTTCTTTATTTTTCTATTTATAATTCATTCGTCTCATTAGTAATAACATACTTGTTATTTTAGATCGTCTCATTAGTAATAGCACATATCGAACAAAGTAATAATTTTGTTTTGAAAAGGTAGACAATATAATGAGCTCTATCATTCTGGACACAAAAATACTACTCCCTCCGTCCCAGCTATCTTGAGACATTTCTTTTCGGTACGAGAATTAAGGAGAGTTGAAAAGTAGTGTAAAGTAATGATAGAAATATATATTATTTAAAGTTGTGAGTGTAATA
>JAYJMF010203671.1:0-15256 GCA_036873715.1 Salvia sclarea
CTTCGGCATATACCGAACAATTCGGTATATACCGTTATTTCGGTATTATTGACACACCGGTATGTACCGGTATTGCGTATATACCTTAATATCGGTATATATTAATTTTCGCATTTTATATTACATATTTATTTATTTTAATAAATATTATGTTATTATTTTTATTTATTTGATGTCATTTCGGTATATATCGTTGATACCGCTAATTTCGGTATATACCGTAGATTTCGGTATATCGGTATACTGTGACTGACTGTTGGTACAGTATACCGAATTATCGGTATGGCAACGATATGCAAAAATCACATACCGAAAATTTCGGCACGACAACGGTATCAATTTTCTCATACCGAAATTTTCGATATGATATACGGTATGGCGAGAAATTTTCGGTATACTGTACCGACCCACCCCTATAAATTACATTATTAAAGTTGAAGGTTGTGTACTTTCATTTCCAAGCATGTGGAAGGCTTGAAAAGGAGGAGCATTGAACTTAATACGAGACAATCCTATAGAGACACGAGTACATGGCTGATGACAAGCTAATGCCAAAATGCAGACTAGATTATGTTGGTTGTTTGCAAGGTTGTCCCAACTCTAAATTATCCTTTTCCAAACCTGAATGTGAGATTTTGCATTAGCATTATAGCAATTTTAGTTAATACTATATGTGTCCATCAATTATTTGACGCGTTGTGAATGATACAGATTATAAGGAAAAAGATTGTTAGTGTACGAGTGAAGTAAAACTTACTTTGAATATATGGTGGATATTGTGAATTGTGTGGACTGTATTATTGTAATTGGAAAATCTTTTTTATGTACAGATCATAAAGGATAGTAGCAAATACTTGGTGGACTGATGGAGTATATAAATTTGAAAAATATAAATAATATTGAAAAGATTATTTTGGGAAAACTTGGCATTAGAACAATTTTAGTTTATATATAAATTTGAAAATAATAAATAAATATTGAAAATATTATGTTGGGAAAAGGGAATCCCATTTTGTGTAAACTTGGATAGAGATGGGATTGGGAGTATATATTCATTCCATCCTTGTCCTGATCCTAGCTACAATATTATGAGTTGAGTTATAGATATTGGAAGCTGAAATACAGTATAATATAATGTTGGGGTATTATGAGTTGAGCTATGAAAATTGAAGGTGTGAACTGAATGAAAACTTAGTTGAGGGACTTAAGTTGGGAAATTACTCAAAAGTTTACTAATTTAATTTAATACTACTGCTATTTAGGGTCTAAACTTTAGAATAATTAATTGGGCCCAGCGGCAAGTTTAGGGCCTGTATACTTTAAGCCTGATTTATTTATGCATTTTTATAGAACTCAGTCTCAACTAACTCAGCCGAATATCCAAGGAGTAATGCTTATGATATCAATTTACAAATATTATAGTCACTTTTTTTACAAAAATGAACAATCTATCAAATCATTGACATTATTTAAACTGAAACTCATATATCATAGTTATTTATGTTTCGTACACATCAAGCAGTTAATTAATTGTAAAGTGAATAACATCCTTTAATTGTCAATGAAGCGTATTTATGAATATTTAGACGGTGGATTGGAAATAATTTCTAGTATTAATATTTATAATAGTATCTATAATAAGTTAATAATAATATGGCATAAAATTTAAGCTTGTTGAATACATAATGAATTTAAGTTGTAGTCGCGAACGCAACAATTCTGAAATAGAAAAATGAAAAGAAAGCAGAAAACATATCTAAACTTTTTAATACTTGTAGGACCACTAATTTTATTGTTAGGAAATTCCCATATTATTAAAATCTTAGATGACTTGGACTAACTAAATAATATTATTATTAACTCACGGAAAGAGAACAAATTCAGTTAATGAGGAATATAAGAAAGGCGAAAGAAAAAATGTCTTGTGAGAGCGAGCAGTATAATTTAGGGAGAGAAATAAAGAATTAAAGTAATGGAAAATGTAATTTATTATTTGGCACTCAACCAAAAGGTCTTAAAAGTCATCCAGACAATCAGACTTTTGGACCACTGGAAGCGTTAATTTTGACTTACTCAAGGGGTATTTTGGGAAATTCAGGAGTCCAGCAAAGCATTTATCCGCGTCCAAGACTTGAAAGTGTGAAAACACACAGAAAAAGAATGCAGCCGTTGCAACTTGCCAAATATACATACAGCGAGGACAAGAGAGAGGAGTAGAGTCAATGCTCGATAATTTCAACCACGCCCTAAGATTCTTTTGAATTTTACGGAATTTGCTCGCCTAGTTTGAGCTCTGTCTCGGTAAGTTTTCAGCTCTTTCTCTCTGCTATATTATTTGCTCATTTGTTTCCGGTTTGAGTTGTAAAGATGGAGAGAGAGCGAGATAATTCGGATGAGTTATCAGGGGACAAAAATAGGGATAGTCCGCATGAAAAAACTGAGTTTTTAGAGAAGGGTATTGATTTTCTCGGAGAAAAATCGCAAGATAAAACTCAATTGATCAGTGGTTTCGATGAAAGGGCCAAACGGGCCGGGAATTTGGGGTCTCAGGAGCTAACTCTTAGCTATCTCTGCGACAATTCGAAACCGTTCTTTGAAAAGGATGTTTCATTGCTCAATTCTTTTGATAAATTTAGTGGTCGGTATAAGGGGAAAGAGATAGTGGTAGCTGAGGATCAAAATGAACACGAAAATAATGTGTGGGTCGAAAGGGATTTTCTTAAGTTGAATGAGAGCAGAGGGAATTCTTCTAAAAGGGAGGCTGAGAATGCTGAAAATGATGCAGAGAATAGGGAGAAAAAGCCAAAGGTTGAGTCTTTGAACCTATCTTTGGCTCTTCCTGATGTTTCCCTGTCGTTGGCTGGGTCGAACCGTGTGCAGAATGGGGGGGAACTCCCGTCTCGATTGAGGCCTAGTAGGAGTGTTCAGTCGTTGGGGCCGTCGTATAATAACAACACGCAGACGACTTACTCGAATGATTTCACAGCAGCCTCGCTTTCCTACTCGTATTCCCATCCCCATTCGCATAACCCTAGCTGCTCGCTTACTAGGAACTCAACTGAGAATTATGACTACTCGGGTGGAAGTCATAGGAGGGATTGTGATCAGATTTGGAACTGTGGAGAGGGAACTAATGGCTCTGTGCATAGCCGTTTTAGGCCGATTGGAGATGGTACAGTTGCATTGTCGAATCATGGTGGAGGAGGAGGAGGAGGATTTGGGATGGGTAATCGCAATGGATTGAATAAGGATTCAGGTAACAATAGTCTTTACAGGACTGCCAGCTCTGAGAATCTCTCATTCTTCCCATCTGAGCTGCCCGCGAGGCCACGGATGGATGGTCAGTCGGATGATTCGAGAAGAAGGAATTTCGAGAACATGAGAGATTCAGAAGATGTAGATGTGGTGAAAGTGCGCAAGCTTTCACGACCTGAGAGAATAGTTAGAGAGATTGTTTCGGAGTCTGTTCCTGTCATGGCTCAGGTAATGCAGGAGCTCACCGATGAAACAGTCGAATCTGTTAAAGAGTACTTGAAGAACGTCATTGAGAGCCCCGAAAGGAAAGATGAATTGGTGGGTCTCCAGAGGAGACTCGAGAGAAGATCCGACCTTACTACTAATGAGACTCTCTCAAAGTGCCAAAAGAGCCAACTTGAAGTATTGGTCGCTATCAAAATGGGGCTAGGAAGCTTTTTACATAGCAAGAACCGACTCCCAGTTGCTGAATTAGTCGATATTTTCTTGCTTGAAAGGTGCCGGAACATAAACTGCAGGAGGGTGTTACCTGTTGAGGATTGTGACTGCAAGATTTGCTCGACGAAAAAGGGGTTTTGCAGCGAATGCATGTGCCCCGTATGTCTGAATTTCGATTGTGCAAACAACACTTGCAGTTGGGTAGGGTGTGATGCTTGCTCACACTGGTGTCACGCAGCCTGCGGCCTTCAAAGAAATCTCATAAAGCCTGGTCCCTGCTTGAAAGGGTCGTCAGGGGCGACTGAGATGCAATTTCACTGCCTTGGCTGCGGCCATGCCTCCGAGATGTTTGGGTTTGTTAAGGATGTGTTCATGTCTTGTGCCAAGGATTGGGGTCTAGAGACGTTGATCAAAGAGCTCGACTGTGTCAGGAAGGTCTTCGGTGGAAGTGAAGATCGAAAAGGAAAGGAGTTGCACATAAAGGCTGATGAGATGATCAGCAAACTTCGGAGCAAGATCATCACTCCTCCAGAAGTCTGCAATTCTATCTTTCAGTTTTTCAACTGTGAGTTTTCAAACCGCTTCTTTCTGCTTGTCTATGTCACTAATTATGCTTACTGAAGTTGTGCTTGTGATTATGGTGTTTATGTTTCTCGCATGCTTCTGAATTGATAAGCTGCAATATTTATACGTGGCGAATTGGCCATATAAGGGTTGACTTGACTGGTTTTGTTGTTTGTGTCTAAGAGATTCAATATAGACTTCTTAGTTATAAGTTAGATCAAATTGATGTTGTAATTTACGTATTTGTTAAATTGTTAGAATCTGATTGCTCCAACACTTAGGATCTGAAAATATTCATGTTTTCTATTGCTGCCATGAAATAATTGGATATATGACTTTGAGATTTGAACATGTTTTGTTTTTGAAAGGTGTCGAACATGATCTTCTATACAAATTGGTTTTTGAGAGACTCTTTTCTCAGTGTATTTTATTTTTATTTTCCTGAAAAAAGGTTGTTTCAAGAAGCATTTATTCAGAGGTGAATAGCAGTTTCATGAGTTTTCGGCACATTTAAAGGCAAGGATGGCTCTACAATATATTTTTGTTTTTAAAAATACCAAATAAATGATTAATGTTAAAAAAGATAGGGTCTACACTTTTTACGTCAAGTTTTCTTGGGAAGTTCACTAGATAAACGAAGCAATCCAGATTTATTTCATTAGAATTGCATTACTTGACGATTGTCTTCTATTCCCAGTTTGTAGCCATCCTTAACGAAGATCGACAATATATAGTGTTCTTACTTATTTAGGGCTTAAGTTTCATACGAGAATCAATCTCCTCAGCAGTTATTACTAGATTTGATCCGAGAAACCGGTTGAGCCACATTCATCCTAGTCCTACTTATCCGGACTTTGGTTGCCCTATTTTAGGTCGTCTGTTTTCATAGCTGTTGAGGGACTGGATGATGATTCCAATCTTAACTTTTGCCTCTTTTCTTGATATCAGCTGCAGATGCTTTCTTGGAGATGGGTGCTTCAAGCATGTCTTCAAAAGATTTGACCGACCAACCGGGCTTTGCAAAAGACTCTTCTGCCCTTCCGCTCTCTAACGCTCTAACTCCCAAACCATCTTTCTACAACATGAACTCCTCGAGTGGGAGACAGGAGTCATCGCCCTTCGATCCCTACCACAACGACGTAAAAGTTCCTCTCATGAGCGACAAGATCGTTGAGGACGAATGGTCCGTCAAGCCCATGAAGAAAGATGGGTTCGACAGCTTGGAGAGCCTCGTGCGCATCAAGGAGGCTGAGGCCAGAATGTTCCAGAGCCGTGCTGACGAGGCTCGCACGGAGATAGAGAGCTTCCGGCGGATGGTGCGGCTGAAGACCGAGAAGCTGGAGGAGGAGTATGCTGAGAAGCTGGCGAAGCTGTGCCTGCAAGAGACGGAGGAGAGGAGGCGGAAGAAGCTGGACGAGCTCAAGATGCTGGAGAATTCGCACTGCGATTACTACAAGATGAAGATCAGAATGCAGTCGGAGATCTCTGGATTGCTCAAGAGAATGGAAGCAACGAAGCAGCAGTTAGTGTAAGTATTTTTCCTAAATATTAGGGCGTAGATGCTCTGTTTTGATTTGGAAGAAACCATGATTTTTGAATACTCTGTGTTAAGTTATGTGTTGTTTGTATGATTTCTAACACCAAATTGTGTAATGATCAAGCAATGGTGACAGAGAAAGCCTACTTTTGTCGATTTTATTATGTTTTTTTACTCCTACAATTGTACTCTTATGTATGTATGGGAAATTAGAAATTAATACATATACAATACAATCATTATTTTAACAACTCTACCCCCTACTATTAAGAAAATAGCAACTTTTCTGTATTGTGTCGTCAATTCCGGTCTTAGGTAGCAATCCAATATGCCTAAGCTACAACTGTGAAACCAATTATAGTGAAGGTATTAATTTGCAACTGTGAATACCAATGAGTACGATTATCGAAAAAAGTTGAGATGTAAAATGGTATTTTCGTTTTTCATTTATTTGCGCAACATATACAATATCAATCAAACTCCAATATACTACAAACCAAGAATTGCTACATCAAACAATCACACTCACAAAAATCAGGAAAATAATAATAACAATAGTAAGAATTAAAAAAGGAAAGAAGGAAAAGTTGTTCAGGCGTAACGGGCAAGAGAGACAGAGAAATCGACAGCAATGCCGAAAAGCAGAATGCAGACGGCAAGAAAGTTGACGAGACGGCCTTCATTTTGGTGCTGCAGCCTCATGAGTGTGGCCTTCTCCATGAGCCCCGTCAACGCGGTGGCCACGCCCATGAACAGGAGGGCTCGCCCCGCGTTCACGTGCCACGGGGCAACCCTGGCCTTCGACTCTGGGGAGCTGCGGGGAAGAAACACCGCGAGCCCAACCAGCCACTGCCATAAGCAAAGGAGGGGGATGTCAGTGTCACGTCGGAGATGTACATATATTAAAAGTAGTACTAGTTTTGTTCCCGTGCAATGCAAAAGGTACCTGAGCGCAGAAGAGAGTGAAGGTGGAGATCCCAATCCAGGAATGCAAGCTATACATGTCGGTGAGGCCAACTTGATCGTGATATTTGAAGGCAGCATGCAATCCCACGATCCCTAAAACCATGGCTACTAAATGGAAGAAGAGATGAACGAATTTCCTCACTTGCCAATCAGCTCCTCTTACAGTCTTGTACGCCATCATAGCTGAAAAACCATTAATCGAAATCACTTCCCCACCCTTCTAAGACTTCAACAATTTAAATAATTAAATAGTTTCTTGCTTTCATACCTTCACCCGCCATGAAAATGAACCCAAAAAACATGAGAAAGGGGTGAACCTGCACCAAACAAACAATAAAGGAGTTGCAAATCAAATCAAATTAAACAAGAATGATATGATATACTCCATGTAAGAAAGAAGAAGAAGAAGAAGAAGAAGAAGAAGAGGGTGCAAGTACGTTGAAGACGCGACGGGCGTCATCTGAATCAAGGTCGAGGCCCTCGCGATAATGGAGGAGCCACACCAACATGAGAATGGTTGAGAGTATGCCAAAGAAGTGGGCCACCATGGTGAGGCCGGAGGCCGACCCGTGATGCCTTCCCCTGTGATGATCCACGTCCATTTTCAAACAAATCAATTTCTTCTTACTCTTCACAACTGCCTAAACTTGTAAATATTTATAGGGAACTTAATTAGCAGCACCAATGAATCAACTTAGTTGCTTGTCTTGCTGGTTTCGCATATTTTCTTGCTCACAAGACTTTATACTTTAGCAAGGGATATATATGGAAAAGTGATTTCAGAGATTACTGCAGAGTTTTCTTATCCCAAGCCAAAAATTACTTTCTTTTTTCTTTAGCAGTTGAGCAAATTCATGTGACGTAATAAAATAAAATAAAATTGAGCATGCACAACAAGTACATTTTTTTTTCAAGTTTTCTAGCGCAAGTGAGTGACATTTCTTAGGTGGCCGTTAATGCATGGCGCGTGTAATTAAAAAGCATGGTTTTGATTAGCCGTGACGATTCTGTTTTCTTATATGTCTCACAAAATTCCATTGCATGAACTAGTAAGGTCTCTTGATTTGTCAAGCGGGGATTGATTTAGGATTTTAAATAACATATATGTTGCTCCCTTGGAAAGCGATGCTGATTCTCTCATATTATTATAATTAATTAGCTTGTTTTGAGAGGATTGAGTGAGTGTTTTTGGTGAAAAGTTGAATAATGATTCATACACTATGTGTTGTTGAATGATGAATGCTAGGTTTGATTGGAACATATTTGGCTTCGTTACGTGAAAAGTGGTTGAAACAACAATTTTGAACTAGATATGAAATTGGATAAAATTAGAGAAGGCCGTCTTTGCTAATAAAGTGGAACGGTAGATGGTAGTTTCCAAATATAAGAGTCTATAAATAGGGTCGGTAGCTATTAATCTCCGATAATTGTTATGTATGTTGAGTGCTGATCCATCCGAAGCTAGGCATTTTTATTTTTCGGATGACTAAAATAAATCGATAACCCAAAAAAAAGAAAAAGGCAACACAAATAAACAAAGCTCAGCGCGTATGTCGTTTGTCTTCTTGATTTGCTAGTTGTGACAACTTGACAGTCGACAAAATAGACCGTCATACTCATACAACAACGGAAATAAATAATCAAACATCCCAATTCCAAAAATATGAATAAAGATGAAAGACCCTAAAATGAATGCAATAAATTCAAACAATTATGTTAATAATATACAATGTAAAGATTGCGTGTATATCCTGAAACTTTAGTACAAAACAACTAAAGTCCAACCCGCCTCTTAATAGTGGACAGTTCCACATAAGTAGGAGTCGGTATATCAACACAACGGTCACCCTAAAGGCCTGATTCTACAATCTACAACATGCGAGTGAGAGAACTACACATCCTCTGAAAAGCAGCCAA
This sequence comes from Salvia sclarea, assembly GCA_036873715.1. Taxonomy (NCBI): domain Eukaryota; kingdom Viridiplantae; phylum Streptophyta; class Magnoliopsida; order Lamiales; family Lamiaceae; genus Salvia; species Salvia sclarea. The sequence continues at coordinate 8,678 of JAYJMF010203671.1, forward strand.
TGTGAAAAGCCTGAATAAGATCGAGATTGCATTTATCAGTTGGGGAATTCTTTGACGTACTTCTACCAGCAGTAAAGCGGAAAGGCCGCTTCACTGGAGGTAATACCAATCCCGATTGTTTGTCCATTGCTAGTAACTTCCCACACTTGCTGCACAGTCGTAAATGTAATCACCAAAAACTCACTACTAGGGACCGATACAAGGAAGAAATTAAGGATGTAGGAAATCTACCTGCACACCTTCACAAACAGTGTCTGATAACTGCAAACCCAGTGCTGCAATGAAATGAAAAAATGTAGTTAAAACCTAAACACTTTCAGATATTCAATTACAGGTCATCTGAGGGTACCAGCAACAGATGCAAGGCTGTTTTCGGATGGGCAGAGATAAAGAACTGCAGAGCCATAGAAGCATGTTCCTGCAGGATCAATATATCAGGGACATAATTTCAGCATCTAAATGAACTAAGAATGGGCGGGTATCAGTTCCGACAGTAGGGGAGAGGGGATCAGTCAGATATCTTACCGAAGCGTGCCTAAATACATGATGAGATGAGAAACCTCGTGCATGCAAATGGCTGCCACCCTTCATAAGATATTTAAAAAGAATCCATCAGATCCAGGTTGAGACTTTGAGATCAGATGCAAAAAAGCAACTTTTATATTGAATACTCTAGACACAGAAAGTAGAAACAAAATACTCAGCAGATAAGCAATATTCAGGGTGTTTGGCTGAGCAGCCTGAGCTTATAAGCTCCTTAAGACAACTTAAAAGCTGTTTAAGAGCTCAAAATTTCCTAAACAGCTTATAAGCTATGAAAATAAGGTCCTCAACCCCAACTTAGTTTTTCATTCTTATAAGCAACAATAAATCTACAAAATTAAATAAATAACCCTACCATAGTGTGCTTTTTCCAACATATACTCTTCAATTTCATTTTTCTCTCTCTAGCTTACATGAGGCTCTGCCCCTAGTATGTGGTTTGCACTTTAGGGGTTTTTAGGTTTTTTTCCTTTTCTTTTTATAAATCTCTTCATCATCTCTCTTCTACTTACAATTCTCTCTCTAGCTTATACTCAATTACCCAAACACTTTAACAACTTATAAGCTCTTGAGACATTACTTCTTATAAGCTCTTCAAACATCTTATAAATTTTTGGAGGCTTGGAGTTTATAAGCTCTCCAAATAAGCTTAGTCAAATAGCCCCATTATTACCAGGGATTAGGGCAACAGGCAACACAAATGAAAACATTCTAGCAATAGGCACTCATTGTACCAGAAACCTTTCAAGCAAAAGCTGGACTATGAAACTATAGTATCTATGCATAACCAAACCTTGATCTCCTTCCTTATGTGTGCAAGATAAGGAACTTCTTAATGCACAAGACATAATTGCAAAGGCAATGCTGAAGCATTTACCAAAAGCATGGATAACAGCTTCCAGCAATATAGTGAATGATTATGAAAATAAAGCACATTGAAGTATAACTTACTAAATCACCTCATCAGGTGAAAAGAAAGCTACTGCATCTGGGTCCATGGATCCCGCTGTGTGTAGTGATACTAATGCTCTGAAAACTGAAGGGAGAAGTAACTCAATCACGGCAGCTTCATCTGCAGCATCAATTTCTGAACGTTGTCTCCATCTGCTAGTGCTTGGGAAGCTAAGATCTTTTGTAGACTCAGCGGGGCTTTCATTTGCAGCAGAGGGCAATGATGATGCCCTCTTTAACCAATCCATCCGCTGGTAAGTACATGCTTGCAGATTCGGAACTTCTTTCTCTAGATGTGACAGAATATCACCAACTGTTTTAAGATCACCAATCTCTTCAGAAGATATTGGCAGAGGACTGCAATGCTTCTTTGTTGCTGATTCTACAACAGAATCATCAGCAAGGTGCGGGAAAAATTGCCTCTTTTGATCTGTGAACGCCTTAAGTGCCAACCTGCAAAACCACAAATAAACAGTTGAGAATGCCAAATCCATTGAAATTTGTGAGAGAGATATACCTTTACACCTTTACATATGATATAAACATAGATTTTGGTCTTCAATTAATAGAAAATCATCCAATCCTGATAACATAATACTAAGAGCCATCCATTTACCCAGCACAATATAACAATGTTGTTGTCGCTACAAGGATAATATGAATGAATGAGTGAACACCAATCTCACATAAAGTCAGGAACATGTAAACGAGAGAAGAATGTCACCAGTATCCGATAAAATAGTCAAAATGCCAGTCCAGACAACTGCAGCATCGCAATTGCCATATGCATTCGGTTCCTAGTTATAGTGAAGATCCATGGACAACAGCAATTTGGCATGGTTTAACCAATCTGCCTTGAGCTGTAATATGCAGGGTGAAATATTGAAACAGGCCAGGATATCTAAAACTAAAAGCTAGCTAGGTTTGGAAGCTGTATTTCCTTTCTTTAGCCACGCCCAACAATAGCCCAACTTTCGGCATCTTAAGCTTCAACAGGGAATAAGCATACCTAGTCCTGTCAACAGCAGATGCACCAGCCTGGCCAGCAAGTTGGCGCTTCCATGCATAGGCAACAACAGCACCATCTGGACAGACCAGAGGCATGTGGAGACCCCACGAATTACTACGTGAACGGAGAGACTCATTTAAAACACCAGATTCCTCCAGCTGTTTTCCTAACAAACATAAAAACATATATTGTAAAATCACATTTTCTGACCACAAACAATGAGAAATTTTGTCACCATGCAGATTGAGATAAAAGTGAAAATCCCACAAATAGAGAGAAAGGTTAAAATTTGGTTCACAAAATATTTCAAGTTTTGTGTTTTAAAGACCATACCAAAACGCACCAAATATGCAACAATATGAAAAGGAAAGTGAGAACCACAAACACATTATAGATATAACAGAGTTCTATAACCCAATCCAGTCAAACCATATGAAATACCCGTAAAATTTTCAAGTTCATGACTTCATTCATTAACATGGATCAAAAGGTTAGCAAACATTTCAAAATCAAGTTTGGTGTACAAGAAATTGAACTATTACTACTATGATTACAACGAATTGGTCCCAAGTTGTATAGCTCGGCTCCAAGATTCAACATCCAGCAATGCTAATTGAGCTCCTCGGCAGCAAATCATGCAGGCATAGCTTGAAGTTCAGACAATACGAGTGTAAGAAAAGCACTACATAACGTGTAACACCTCAATTGTTGATAGAAATTAATCCTAAGAAAATCGCAAACGAAAGATTCCTACTATAATCTCATATTTATCCTCTGTTCAAGCCATACATCACAATCCGTGTTTCTTTCAACAAAAATTTAACCTAACTACCAATCGGCCATTTCTTTATTAGTATCGATAATCATTCTCTTTCCTTAAGCTAAGGGGTGAAATTACATGAACAATCACACCAAAATACCCAAAATCGCAGATCAACTCAAGCTTTCTACATCGCTAGACAAGTTTTAATTACACATGGAACATGCGCGACATGAAATCATGGATACCGACCAATTGTACGGAGGTTCACGAGGTGCTGGCGCATTAAGGATTCTTCTTTGAGGATTAAATTCAAGCACTTGGCTGAATACTGGTGATGAGGCTTCTCCGCAACGAAGAACAAGGCCTCCAGCAACCGGTCGGCGCCGAGCCGCACATCGGCAATCAGCCGTCCCGCCTGGCCGAGCTGCTCCAACGCTTGCGCCACCTGCTTGGGCGGCGCATTCCCCGGCGCCGGCGCAGCCTCCTCCTCCTGAGCCGGTGGTGTAGCAGCTGGCTGCTGCATTTCGTATCGAATTTCGGGAATTTGAAATCGGATGTGTCTATCTCCTACTCAGGAAGTCAATTCCGCCAAATACCGCTAATCAAATCAAGGGTTTGCTTTTGGGTCGTTGTTATTTGGGACATTTCAAATTTACGATGCTTTTCCTTATTTATTTTCACTTATGAAATTGAATTTATTCCTATATATCTTCAATTCTCCACAATTTAATTCTTAACTTTTTAAAATCTCCTTGTAAACTTCATATGTGATAGGCTCCAAGTTATAGTTATTTCATAAATAATATATTACACTTAAAAAAAATAAAGAACTAAATTACAATATCTATTTCATCCTATATTGATATTTTGATAATTTTATCGTAAATAGTTAGTTTTCATCATTCAAATCATGGATTGATGAAGGCCTAACCAATCTCTCGAGGCCCTAAATTTATACTCTCTCTTTTAAAAATGTACTCATGAATAAGTGACATTAATTTTAATAAAATAAATAATAAGGTGAATAGGAATGGAGAAAATCATGGATTGAGCATGTTTTTGAGTAGAATAGTACTACTAAAAGATGAACTTAATTATTGGGTGCTAATTAAAAATGTATGTGCAGAAAATTCTAATTCTAATTCTATATACAGTACAGGAAGTAGTAATGAAAACAAAGGCCCATTACAGCCTGCAAACTTTATATTGGGCCTTGATCGGCCCATAAGTCTCAAATCAGCCCATAATAATGAAAAGCTGTATTTGGTTTCTCTAGACAAGTCTGTTGTTGTAACTCAAAACCCCATTTCGAGTTCACTTCCCTCCCACGAGTTTATCTCACAATCTAATCTACTTTATATTAATACTGCTGACATAAAACATGATTGGTAAATTAAATACTACAATACGGTAATGATGATGTAATGTTATTTCGCCTACGGCATCACTCTCAGAAGCAATAATAACTTGGTATGATGGGAACGAAGATCCACTCATTATATTTATATACATTCTCTCTCACTACATACACATGTAAATAATCACTACTATATATTTTCAAGATTGAAGGACCACCGTGATCAATTTTAAGTTGCTTGGTACATGAATCTGTGGAAATTCTAATATTAATTTATTAAGGTGTCGTGGTTCCACCACTCAGATCCATTACAACATAATAGGAATGAAGTTGGCGACCAAAGTGAAACTCACATCTGTATTCTAATATGTAATGCTAATCTCTTTTATTAAACAACTCTCATAATTAAAATTTTAAAACAAAATAGATAGTATGTATATAGTTACAATTTTTCTAGAAACCCTTTATATTAAAACTTCAATTCACTTTTTTATTGATTATATTTGTCTGTTAATAAATTTTGCTAGCTGAACTATTGTTTATAGTTCATTTATGTTCTTAAACTTCGAATTGTGTTATATGATTAAGATTCTACTATTTCATCTTTAAAAAATATGAAATATTTGACTAGATATCTTTATATCAAAGATGATATTGCAATAGTATTGCAAGAGGCTCGTGAACACATTGCATTTTTGGAGAAGCAACCTTTTTGAGTGATTCAATGAAGGTAGTATAGTAGGATCGAGACATTGGATCCCCACGTCGTCGGATCTCAAGAGATAAAGCTACACATAGTTTCTTAATGAATCCAACTACATATAACAATTTTTGCTTCTTCTAATTCAGTCAAACAATCATCCATCTTAGTAGGTCATGTTACTAGCTGGTTAGCAATAAATTAATTATCCATCAAAATACATAATAAGTAATACTAGTCTAGAAAAATAATGTTAGTGATCATACCTGCAATAAAATATTTGGCCTCAACTTATATTCTTGAATAATCAAATAGTACAATATCAGAATATATAATCCAAAATTTAGGTTTAATTGTCGTTGATTAATGCGAAATTATATCCATCTAACAATTTCAATACGACCTTTGAAATGTTAATTTTAAAGATATTCAATATATATAATTCGTTTGTTTGCAAATTAACACTTGCAATCTGAAGGAGGCCGCTGCTAGACAGGGGAGCTACTTTGGGCGGAGGAGCTTTATGCGGTGCTACATGGGGTGAATCTGAAGGAAGGAGTCAGAGATGTGTGGACGTGGGGCGAGGGAGATGATGGGCGTTTCTCGGTGAAGTGTGCATACAAAGGACTGATGGAATCAGAGCGCAGTCTGCAGGCGGAACGGAGGGGGGGAGATGGTTTTGCTCGTGTGTGGAAGGCTTTCGCTCCTCTCAAGGCGCAAGTCACGGCATGGCGCCTATTGGAATAGACTCCCGACACGAGACAAAGTCGCTAGAATTGTTGATTTGACGGACGAAGGCAAAATGTGTGTGTGCTGTAACGTCTGTTTTGAAACTGTGGAACATTTCTTCCTCCATTGTAATGAGGTTGCGACGTTGTGGCAGAGGCTAGCGGGATGGGTTGGTGCAAGCTGGGCGCCCCCGAAAGCTCCCAAGGACCATCTCGCTGCATTCACAAACCTTTTGGGTGGACGAACACGGCGGAAACGGCTGGGGGGTCTTTGGATTTGCGTCGTTTGGGTCCTATGGCGTTGGCGAAATGCGTTCATTTTTTAAAACAGAACATGGGATTGAAAGAGAGTGGAAGATGAGATTAAGAATCGATTTTGGGGCTGGCTGGAGTCGAAAGAAGGAGGGGTCCGGGCTTTGAATTTTCTGATGTGGTCGTCGAGTTCTCGGTGTGATCTTTGGGCGAGCTAGCCCTTTGTTTGCGGCACATCCTGTGCCCCTTTTGCTTTTCTGCTTCTTTTCCTTTCAA
>JAYJMF010204549.1:0-15235 GCA_036873715.1 Salvia sclarea
TTTTTAAAAATTCTAATTTTTTGCACAAATGTTAATCATGTTGTATTATGAGATAATAAAATTTTATTTTATAATAATCATTATTAAAAAGTATTAAAATTATTAGTAGCACACGATGGCACACAGAAATTGTGGCACAGAAGATCTCATCCGCTCCTTGGTGCGGCTTAGATGGGGTTGTCATGTGAGAGCTCTTGAATGAAGAAAAAATCTTACTCATTATCTGATTTTATTTTAATATTTTGTCATACTTCTTTTCAGTAGGGGACCACTGTTGGCTACTGTACAACATGAATATATAAAATACTCCGCGTGTGTGTTGGTCTAGTAGTAGAAGGTAATGCTCGAGATCAAAGGTGTTGGGTTTGAGTCCCTCGTTATGCAATCATTTAAATTTCAGCATCAGACCAACAAAAGTTGGTCAACAAGGAAAAAAAAAGAAAAATACTCCTATTTTATGTATCTAACTTTCTGCAGCCTCCTAAACATTTCTTCTTCCATCTCTCTTCATTTCTTTCTTTGTTCAAGATTACAGTTTCCTGTTTTTTCTGTGAGTGAAGAAAAAATGGCCTACAATTTTCAACCCCTCATCTCCATCCTTGAACAAATCTTGAATCCTGAGCAAACGAGATGGATTGTTGATGACAACAAACCCCAACTCCAATCCCTCCTCAAAAAATCTGGTTCTCACAAGCAGATTCTTGAAAAATATTCACTCTCCGACATAGAAAGTGTTGAGAGTGAAATCCGAGATGCAGAACATAAAGTTGAAGATATTATTGAATCTCACATGGTTGACCAAATACTGTCCAATCCCGGAGCCGTGAGCTTTACTTTTCACATACCAGATCTACACCAAGTCATCAAAGATCTCGATTCTGAAATGGAGCAAGTGGTCGAGCTCATGGAGCGTAACAAGGTGTTGACTACCGGTTTCCAGAGGATCATGGTGGGACTTGATGATCCCTTGTTGCAGTTGAAGGATCGGCTATTGGGGATGCAGAGCGAGCTGGAGATGGTGCCCATTGTTGGGATGGGTGGAATAGGTAAAACCACTCTTGCTCGTAAACTTTATGAAGATGAACTTATTGTTTCTCACTTCCAATACCGTGCTTGGACCGTTGTTTCACACGATTACAATATCCGAGCAATTCTATTAAGCATTCTTCGTTGCATAACTGGAAAAGAATATAACTCAGATATTGGTGATTTAAAAGATCACTTGTATAAGAGTTTGTATGGTAGAAGATACTTGATTGTATTAGATGATATGTGGAGCATCATGTTCTGGGATGAGATCAGGATGTACCTCCCAGACAACAACAATGGGAGCCGGATTCTGATCACCACTAGGGAATCGGATGTGGCCAAACATGCAAATCCACAGAGTGTGCAGCATCAGATGCAATTGCTAAGCGAGTCTGAAAGTTGGGATCTACTTCGCCAAATTGTGTTTGGAGAAGAGCGTTGCCCTAGTTTTTTACAAGGGATAGGAGAGAAGATTGCGAGGGATTGTGGCGGGATTCCTCTTGCCATCCAAACTATTGGAGGGCTCTTGTCGTCCAAGGCAAATATGACAGAACATTTATGGGAGAATGTTGCAAATGATGTACGAGCAGCATCAGCTCAACCTTATGAGCAGTTCTTTAGAATTCTATCTTTGAGTTATAACGGCTTGCCAAGTCATTTGAAGTCATGTCTCCTCTACATGGGATCTTTCCCTGAAGATTATGAGATTAAGGCCTCGAGACTCACAAGGCTATGGGCAGCTGAGGGATTTCTGAAATCAAAGGCAGATAAAAGCTTGGAAGAGGAGGGTGAAGATTGTCTGAAGGCTCTTGTTAACAGAAACCTCGTTTCTGTTAGCGAAGTAAAGTCTGATGGGAGACCAAAGAGATGCAACATGCATGATCTGATGAGGGACCTATGCTTGAGGAAAGCAAAAGAGCTGAGATTTGCACGCCAGGAAATTGGAAGGATCGAAGAAGACTCTACGTATAGGCCGCGCTGTGTGTTTGTGCAATCATCTCATATCTCCAGAGATATCAATCCTCCTGCAGAATTCATGTCTCTGGTCCGTTCTTTTGTGTGCACCGGTCCTGCATCACATCTCGAACTACCAAACGGGTTTTCTGGTCTAATGTTGCTGAGGGTGTTGGACGTGTTCGAGATGGAGTTCGATGAGTTCCCAAGAGAAGTGCTGCACATGCTCAACTTGCGCTACTTAGCTTTCTCCTACAGCAACAACAGTTATGGAGAAATTCCTTCCGACATCACAAGATTGTGCAATTTGCAAACCTTAGTTCTCTGTTTGACTTGGTCTTTCCATAATTATGTTACTCTGCCATCTGAGATACTGCAGATGGCGGAGTTGAGGCATGTCGTGGTTTATGGAGCAACAATCCGCATTTCATCTGGTGATTGGAGTAGCAGCGGCTTCGTTCTAGAAAAGCTACAGACGATTGATCCCGTCGTTTCAAGCCAAGAATTCCTCCACAGAATCCCCAACGTAATGAAGTTGGGAATTGTAGATGCATCGTCTATCTTTGATCTCTACCATCTGCACAAACTTGAGACACTTAAAATCTCCCGTAGTTATGCTTCATCAACACTCAGATTACCTCTCTCGTTGAAAAAGTTGTCTCTCAGAAAATGTAAAATAGTTGGCGACTTCATGAATTATCTTTGTGAGTTGCCAAATCTTGTAGTTCTTAAACTTCAAGATTGCGAGTTCGAATGTGGGGGTAACCCGCAGGAATGGGATGCAACGGAGCAGGAGTTCTGCAGGCTCAAGTTCCTGCTACTTGATGGACTAACAAAACTGGTGAAATGGGAAGCCTATAAGGCCAGCTTCCCAACACTTCGTCACCTTGTTATCCGAGGTTGCTCTTCTCTAGAGGAGATCCCCTCCGGTATTGGAGAAATCCCGACCCTCCAAACAATCGAGTTGGATAAACACTGCAGTGATTCCCTTGTGACTTCAGCTGAACTGATCATCGAGGAACAACGTGAGAACGGCAACAATCTCCAACTTCGTTTATGACTGGATTTCTTCAAGGTAAAACTGCTAGCTCCGCAAAATGTTTACTATTCTTCATAGTTTTGAGGTGATCTGCTATTGCTAACATAGTTTAGTTTCTAATGTGCTTTCAGAATGTTGGATGCAGGTGGAGATTGAAGATATGGGAGGTTGAGAGTGTATTTCTGTCTAGTAATTAAGAAAGTATTCCAAATTTCTGTTTATCATTTCTTATGTTGTTTATTTGGTTGTAAAATTCGAATATATCTTTTAGTTTGTTTATTTTGAATATTGTTTGTCTATTACTCTCGCTTAAGACATGATGTTGTATCGAATTATTTGCTATTGATGTTCTTGCTCGGTATCTGTTTTGAAGGCAACAAACAAGTTTTTGCATGGTTTATTGTTTGTTCTTGTCATAGATTTCGACAAGGTAAAAATGCTAAATGTTGAATGTTCTTGCCAAGTGGGATTTTGGTCTTAGACATTTCTAATTCCAGTATTAGAGATATTAAAGTTGGAAATGGATGATCCAGTACTCTTGAACGCATATGCTTTATTTTTTGGAAATGATAATAATTATGTTGATGTTAATTATGAAGAAATTTCTACAGACTTGAGTCATGCAGCAATGGCCTTCTAGTTTCTAGCTAAGGATGAAACATCCAATGCTCCTGTTTGAAGAAATCATGTGGATTTCTTCAATCAAAGGCAGAGGATTGTTTGAAGGCTCTTGTTCGTAGAAATCATGTGTGAAAACAGTGAAGTCTAATGGGAGAGCAAAGAGATATATATGGCATGCATGATCTGATGAGAAATATGTGCTTGAAGAAAGCGGAAAGCATAGGTTTGTACACGTTAGTAACAAGCTCGTTGGAAAGATCGAAAAGTACTATGTACATCGATCTTATCACGATGGAGGCATAAGTCCTTCAGCAGACCTCATGTCATTGGCACCGATGCTCCATCTCTATCACCTCATCATCGAGGAGCAACGTGACAACGACAACGACAACGTTCAACTTGGAATCTAACCAAATTGTGCAAGGTAAAGATGCTAGCACTACGATACTCAATCCTTGATGTTTAATGTTTTTTACATGGATGTTGATATGATCATGAGTTTTTTTTTTTCTTTTTTCTTTTTTCATTCTAGTACTAAAGATATAAGATGGCTGCATGAGATTCTAATCTTGATTCTTGAGCATAAGAATATCTTTCCAAGAATATTGAAACAACAATTTCAAATATAACCTGCTGAATCCAAGACAACAAAGAGCTAAATTCAAGCCAAAATATTTGGATTAGAAGTTGATGGGCTGTAAGTGTATAGCCTAAACAAGTAGACTTCAAAGAGGGCTTCTTCATTTGGTAAACAAACACATGCTAAAATAGATATCAAAATGGCACAATATTTATGAAAATATTATCGAAATGGCACAAAATTTATAAATTTGAGCACTTAGTTTATAAATTCTTAAAAAAAAATGACTTTCGGATGTCTATTTAAATTCTTAATTTTGGGATGTTGATTTTGGAAAAGATCAATTTCTTGAAAAAGGAATTGACGTATACAGTGGTTAATTTGCTTATGAATATATATATTTACAACGGGAAAAATTAATTAACGTATATGAAATATTTCAATTCCTTAATAATACATATGAATTGCCCAATGTATCCCTATTATATATTTAATTTTAAGAGTAATTATATAAATTACTAATTACCTATTAATATAAAAATATAATTACATATTTATCTATAAATTCATAAATCTATTTATATAAGAATTACAATTATCTATTCCTTTATAAATCTAGAAACTTAACCAACTCCAATTATATTACAGCTTCTACTTACAAAATCAATTGGTGGAGACCATTCGTAACAATCAAATTAAGCCAAAAACTTTAACTAATTAATTAGTAGTAGTTGATAACAAAATTATTACAATGATGATTATTTAACTCTAATAATTTATTAGTATATGTGTTATGATTTTTGTGCAATGCGCGCTCTTTTTGCTAGTAATAATTAAAACTCCAACGTTTCTTTCAAGATCATGAAAAAATTATAGCCAACAGATCAATTTATTTATATAAAAAAAAATAAAAATCGCACCCCTGTGAGAAGTTGTTACAGATTAGATTAGTTTTGTAACTACCATATTATAGCCAACTGGAGAAAATTCACATCCCGTGAGAAGTTGTTACAGATTAGATTAGTCTTGTAACTACCACTATATGATTAATTTAATTAGCAAGTTACATCGTTGAGCAGCCTGTGAGAAGTTGCAGATTAGATTAGTCTTGTAACTACCACTGTATGATTAATTTAATCAGCAAGTTACATCGGTTTATCACGAAAAATTCTATGGTACAAATGTTGTAGGTGCAAATCCCCTACATATAAAAAAGATATTATTTTTTATTTATTTAAGGGTAAATATCAATTTAAACCCTGAATTATATTATCTCTATCAAAAATATCCCGTACTTTAACAAATATTTTTTTAAACCCTAAACTATGAACTTTTTTATCAAAAATACCTTGGCACCATTTTTCGGCCACCGGAATTCTACGTGGCTCACCGGATGACACCGTGTAACTTTTAATTATTAATATTAAATGACATGACACCTTAAATAAATAAAAATCACAAAAGATCAACTGATAGTTTGTTTATGGAAAGTTTTTCTCTGGTTGAATTCGTGGAGTGAATAAAAGTAAGCAAACATAGTTTTATGCAGATCCATATCCAAAGGATATATACTAACAGACACTAATATTATCACTAATAGTAGATTTAATATTGAAAATATGGAACGATCTGATTAGCATATCACGCATGTGCTTCTATGTACAATGCCTTTGAAATATTTTAAAGTGCAACAAAAATAACTATTGAAATCCATAGATTTATTAATTGTCATCAAATACACTCTCCAAGTCAAATAAACTTTTAAATTAGGGGTAGAGTGGTTTTGTCGGTCACTACAGCAGTAGTAGCAAAATTCACAAACTATGTAGTATACTTTTAAACTAGGATATCCTCCACAAAACAATATACACAGTGACATATATTAAATAGCACAAATAGTTACATTAAATAATTCATAGTATATCATTTTACATCATTCATTATCATCGTCAAGCTAAAAGCAGCAACCAAAGCCATCGGAGTTCAAGTCAATCCCTCTCGGCCCTGAGTCGAACTCATTAAGCGAATCGCCATTCAAAACTAAGCAAATCACCGGCTTCGGTTTAATAAAAAATCACAAAACATCCGGTGATTTTTTGTGATTTTTTTATTTATTTATTTTAGGTGTCATGCCATTTAATATTATAATTAAAAAGTTACACGGTGTCATCCGGTGAGCCACGTAGAATTCCGATGGTCGGAAAATGGAGCCAGGGTATTTTTGATAAAAAGTTCATAGTTTAGGGTTTAAAAAAATATTTATTAAAGTTTGAGATATTTTTTATAAACATGGTATAAATGAGGGTTTAAAATGATATTTACCCTTAAATAAATAAAAAATAATATCATTTCCATATATAGGAGGTTTACACCTACAACGTTTGTACCGTAGAACCTACCGACGGAAAGAAGATTTGGATTAATATCACTTGAGAGTTAAGAAAAATCTAAATTTATTACATAATATATTATAGGCTCTAACTACTTCGAGGAGTGAAGTATTTCGAAGACTTGACATCGCCCCCAAACTCAATATACCGAAAAAAAAAATCATTTCCAGCCAAATCTCTAACCACTACAAGCATGTGATGTGGATGCACATTAATTAAATAATTTAATTAATAATTATAATAATTAATGACCCTGGGGGGTTGACTAGCTATTTTATCAAATAAGCCTTCCCTAACAACTCTCATAATATCTAATTTATATTTTAAAAAGATAAATCCGGGCATCTAACAATTCATTTACCCAGACTTTTTAGGCAAATTAATTTGATTATAACCACTACTAGTCGACTATATATTACTGTATATGCTTCTAGTTTCGTGAATTGATTTCATTTTTAGCATCTGCATAATTTTCGATGGTGTGATTACCGATTGAGTGAATCAGCTTTCTATGCATGCACTCTACTCTTTATCTAGTTACCACTAGTGAAGAGATTTCAATTACTTCACTTAAGAAAATCTAAATTTGTGACATAAGATATTACAACCGGCTCTAACTCTTGTAAATTGTTATTTCGAAGAGTTGACCTCGTCCACAAACGTACTCAATACTGAAGAAAAAAAAAAATCCAGCCATATCTCTAACCACTACAAGCATGTGGATGCACATTAATTAAATAATTCAATTAATAACTATAATAAATAATGACCCTAGGATTACGGGGATGCACATTAATTAAATAATTCAATTAATAACTATAATAAGTAATGACCCTGGGATTACGGGGGTTGAGTCGTTTGACTAGCTATTTTATCAAATAAAACTTTCATAAATATCTCATGTAATTTACATTTTAAAATTAAAGATAAATCCACTTATCGCATCTAATATTCGTTTTACCCCACTAGGAGTACTCTACTATATATTGCTGTATATACTTATATATATATAATATATAATACTTTCTGTCCACTAAATATTACTATCATGTATTTGACCACAAAATTAATAAGAAGAAATTAGAAAATGCTGTTTAAGTGAATAATATATCCTACAGTTCAAGGGAATAGTAGATAAAATAGTGTGATGGAGATTATATTGGTGGGCAACTTAAGTATTTCGTATGTAGAGAAAATGAAAAGTTAGAGATAAGAAAGTAAAGAGCTTTTACCACAAATTGAATGCGCCTATATTACATGAATGAACAAAAAATCAAAGATCGAGCCAATTTGAGGGATGGAGGGTGCATATAATTGGATGAGATCTTCTATCTCAAATTTCATGCCTCACTCCACGTGTCACAATTTTTTTTTCCTTTAATTTCACTATGTTGTAATTTAATTTAATTTCACATGCTTTAATAAGGGTTCAACAATCTATGTTAGGATATGTATTTATTTATTCTATACTGTATTTGAATTGCATTTTTTTTTTATTAAAAATGATTATTTTATGTTGATTATTTTAAAATTAGGGTATATACTCTTTTCAAATTGCGACCTTTTGTAATAAATATCAATTAAAATTCATTGTATAGTAGTAATAAATTTTCATTTTACAATAAATATTATTAAAATAAATAAAAAATTAAGTGTGTGTCACGGTGATGGGACGCAGATTTTGGGACAGGGGATTCCTTCCGGTGTATATTAGAAATGGGCCCTTCACCCCCCTTAAAAAGTCTTATAAGAGGGGAGGGTAATCCAACTTTATATATTGAGTCAGGACCCTTTACCAAGTCGATGTGGAATAGAAATGGGTGAGACTAACAGCGTACAATATGAGTTTATATGTCCATGAAAGCATCACATCACATGACTGATTACTCTTTCCACACATAGAGAGAGAAAGAGAGAGAGAGAGAGATGGCGGATGCTGCAGTGGAGTTCCTGCTTAACAACGTCAAGGATCTCCTTCTTTACCACTCCCATCTAATAACCGACACGAAGGAGGCGATCGGTAGCTTGGAGGAGGATCTCCACCTCTTCAACGCCTTCCTCAAGGAGTCGCTCAAGCAGCGGCGCAAGGATGACGTCACCAGATCCCTCGTACACAACATCCGCAATGTTGTGTACGAGGTCGAGGACATCATCGACGCATTCGTCACCCACGCCACCGAGAAAAAGCAAGGGGCTTCCTTCCTCAAATTCTGGAGGCCCTCGCTCAACCTCCACACCATCGGCGCAAAGGTCGAGGGCGTCAAGCACAAGGTCGAGCGGGCCCGGATCAACTTGGCCACCCTCAGCGTCGACGACAAAGACAAAAACGGAAAACCAGCGGATCAGGTATATATATATATATATCTCATGTAGTTTGCTTGTTCGCGAATTCATTGTTTTCTCCCTTCCTTAATTTGATCAAAATCTTAAGCCCACCAACTAAAAGGATTTGTCCAGTTTTCATTTATTTGTATGTATTTTAAAAACCCGGAGTGACTGGGTTAAAATCGGTGAACCGATGATTCAATGAACACATTTTTGACATATTTAAATAATTCTATAATTAGCAAAATATTGAAGATGAGATTTATAAAATTAATATTATTTATAAAATTATTACATAGACATTTTTAATGGGATAGAGAGTATACTACATATATGACTCTACATAACACAAATTAACATGTTAGACGTGCGACGCACGTTGTATCTGCTACTAAAAAAAGTCACGCATTTTATATAGAGGAGCCCAAATAACTTCCAATTCTAAATACTAGTAAATAACTAAATATACATGATGTGCCCATGATCTAATAATTTTTGCTCACTATCTTCAGTAATGTTCTTCATAGTAATTATATTAAGAATAATTAATCATGAATTAGAAGGCAAATAATATTAACAGATCAATTCAATCATATTAATTTAATTAGTTATGTAAACACGTGGACAAATCCACGAAGAACAACTTAATTTCCTTGAATCTTCAATCCTTGCTTGAAATAAAACTAAGATCTTGAAAGCAAATAAATCTAAACATGAATGTCCCAACCCTATTCGAAACTAAAATAAGAAAAAATAATCAATTTCCGTATATCCCTCTCGGCCGAGAGATTTTTTCCAAGAAATGCAGTAGCGCCTGTCTTGTGCCCTCTCGGGCCACCAGTGTAGCATTGTTGCTTGATAGATGTAGGAATAAATGCAATTCTATTCTAACAAAATATGTATGAGCGAAATAAATGTGAAATAAGACACAAATTTCCTTATGTGCGTGTGTTGGCCTAGTGGTAAGAGATTAATGTCTGAGGCCAAAGGTGTCGGGTTCGAATCCTCTGTGACGCGGCCTTTAAATTTATGTACCAATTTAGCAAAAGACACAAATTTCCACTTCCTAGTCAGATTGCTTGCACTTGTTTTGTAATATCTTTCAGTTGAACATATCTCTGAAATGGTGCGGTGAAACAAACTTTTGAAATAGATTCGACATCCGAGAGAGAAAGATGTGGTGGGCTTCACTGACGTGTCGGAAGAACTAATACTCCGTCTCATTGAAGAAACCGACTACTTTGATGTCGTTTCTCTGATTGGCATGTTTGGATTGGGCAAGACGACGCTGGCATGGAAGATCTTCAACGATCCTGCAATCCTCTTCCAGTTCCCTGCCCGCGCCTGGGTTCCCATTTCCCAGGAATTCTCAGACAGGGATGTTTTTCTCGCTATCCTCGAACAGTTGACCACTGTAGATGATGCCACCCGCGATCTAGGCGGCATCCAAATAGCCAGAATAGTCTCTGCCCATCTCAGGACAGGGAGTTTCCTGATTGTGTTGGATGATGTTTGGAGCCCGGCTGATTGGGACAGGCTTCGTGTTGCTATCCCGGAGGACAATGTAAAAGGTAAAATCTTGATCACTAGTCGTATCGAGGAAGTGGGGAAATACGCTAGCTGCCCGAGACCTCCCAAGCAGTTGCGTTTCTTTACTGAAGATGAGAGTTGGGAGCTGCTCCAGTTGGAGGCACTTCGCGACCGGGACAGCCCTCCCGAGTTGGAAGCTATTGGGAAACTAATTGCAAGAGATTGTGATTACCTTCCCCTTGCTTTGGTGATCATAGGGGGCATCCTGGCCACCAAATACTCGGCCTTGGATACGATCTCGATGATAAAAGGATGGGAGAAAGTGTCCCTACGGGTAGGCAAATACATCAATGAGAATGACCCGGGGGATCGCTTGAAAAGGTTCATATCATTGAGTTATGATAGATTGCCTTACCACTTGCGTGCTTGCTTTCTCTATCTGGGGATGTTTCCCGAGGACTATAAGATTCCAGCTTCCAAATTGATCGACATGTGGATTGGAGAGGGATTCATACAACGAGACAATGATTGTAGCTTGGAGGAAACCGGAGAGACGTATCTGGAGGATCTTATAAACAGGAACTTAGTCACGGTTGACAAGTTGAAGGCCGATGGTAAGGTCAAAACATGTCGGGTTCATGATACCCTACGTGATTTTTGCCGGAGTGAGGCTGGAAATGAGAATGAGAACTTCCTCCAAGAAATCAAGTGTAATGAGGGGAAGTTCTCACCTCCGGTCGCTGATATACATAAGTATCGCCATCTTTCTATTCATTCCAATTGCTTGCCCTTCATCTCTTCAAAACCTTTTGGTCCTCGTGTTCGCTCGTTTGTTTGCTTTTCCAAAGATAAATTTGATTTGCCAGAAGAAAACATTGCAGACATCCTCACCGCTTTCAAATTGTTGAGAGTTTTAGATGTCAAACCTATAAAATTCACCAGAATTAGCAATGACATGTACCGATTGGTTCACGCCAGGTACCTTGCCCTGTCGTGCGATTTGGCAATCCTTCCTTCAAAATTCAGCCATCTTTGGAACATACAAACTCTTATAGTTGACACGACATCAGATACCCTGGATGTTAGAGCAGATATATGGAAATTGAGTCGGCTGAGGCATTTCAAGACAAATGTGCCAACTACCTTGCCCGAGCCAAGTAGAAGTAGCAAACATGGTGCAGAGCTTCAAACTCTAGGCACAATTTCGGTGAAGAGCTGTACTGCCCAAATTCTCGAACGTGCTTGTAATTTGAAGAAACTGGCAATCCAGGGGCACCTAGCCTCGCTCCTGGAAGGAAAGATTGGATCCTTTGATACTCTGGGGAAGAAAATGAAATTCCTTGAAAAGCTGAAGCTAGTAAACGATGTACGTCCCAGGCCACCTTCAGAAGGCCGACTCAGCGGCCTTCCTCAGGCTTATCAATTCCCGCCTAATCTTAAGAGCCTCACACTAGTTGATACTTACCTCAGTTGGAATGTCATGACTATCCTTGGAATGCTCGAGAAGCTCGAGGTGCTCAAGCTCAAAGATAAGGCATTCATGGGGAGCACCTGGAAGGTCGTTGGTGTAGGCTTTCCACGTCTCGAATTCTTGCAGATTGAAGAGACCGATTTATCTATTTGGGAGGCTTCATCGCATCATTTCCCCAGACTTAAACGCCTCGTGCTCAAGAACTGTGAGAAGCTTGTTGCAATTCCGATTCAGCTGGCTAACATAGTAAGTCTCCAATCACTGGAGTTGTCCTTTTGTAAATCTGCAGCTGCATCTGCCAAGAAAATTCGAGATGCAAAGAAAAAGACCGGCGTTGTATTCAAGCTCTCCATTTTTCCTGCGAATGAGTGATCAATCTCCTTCTCCACAGCCACAGGTAACTAAATTTTGACCTTTCCGTCCATGACGTGCTTGTCACATTTTTTTTTTTTCGTCCGTCCACAAATCATTTGCCACTTTCCTTTTATAGAATCAACTGAAGTTTATAAAATTATTAAAACCTGTGCCAACTAAAATATGGCAAACAAGTTATGGACTGAGATAGTATATAATTATGAGGTACAATATTGTGTTGTCTTTTTTATTTCATTAAAGTTTTAGGATGTGCCTTAATTTTATTATCTGGCTTGACCACTACAACACCTTGAGCCTCTTTGGTTGTGTACTGCAACAATATGGCTAAATTACATCCACACATACATCTATATATTTTTGCACCATTTAAATGATTGCACAAAGTGGTAAAGTGGTTCATGGTAATTTTTCGTATCTGATCACTACACATATCTTCGTAGTTTAATAGTTCCAATTTTGATTAGTCTCTTTTGAGACATCGAAATAATAGACATTTTCTATATAAAAAATCAGTGGTTTCGATTAATTATTCGTTGCCAATTGAAATACTATGAGAAAAGCTCTGATTACATTTTGATGTCTGCAGGTAGCATGCAAAGTTTTCTGGCTTGTTTGAATAATTGTTGCAATTTATTTTTCTCCATCGACAAAATATTGCAGCACTTTTGGATTTGAAATAATGTAATGTAGTTCGCTTGTAAATAACGCTGCATTTGATTATATATATATGCTTGTGCTATTTGGAATCGACATTAATTTTAATAATTTAGTTGAATGTATTGTGAATGGATTAGTGGGATCCACTTGAATTGTATTTTAAAATTATTTATTTGTAGGTAAATTAGTGTTAAAAGGGAGGTCCCAATAGTATTTAAACGTAAATAAAGTGGTGTATTTTTATCTACACATTTATAAATTATAATGTTCATGTTAAAAAACTTGAATTCGCCCAAAGTCTTACACTTGTATAATTAAGTTAATTTTATGATGTTGTGCTCATTTTTATGTCGATTGCAAGATATGGGATGTTTATATTGTGAAAATCTTTAACAGAATAGTTCATACCAAGTTTTTGGTCATGCATGCATGCACATGTGTCAAAATAGTGGGCCTGGCCCACCCACCCCAAGCCCATCGGGCTTTTCCTAACTGTCGGGCCGGGCCGGTCCAAAAATGCATCCGACTTGCTCAACATAAACTGTCTTTTGATATCTCAAGATTGTGCAATTTGCAAACCTTAGTTCTTTATTCGACTAGGCCTGGTCGGTATATTGATCTGCCATGTGAGATACTGCAGATGGCAGAGTTAAGACATGTGATGGTTTATGGAGGAAAAATCAAGATTCAATCTTGTGATTGGAGGGGCAGTGGCAGTGGCTTCATTCTGGAAAAGCTACAGACTGTTTTTTCTATCTATCAAAGCCGTGATTTCCTCCACAGAATCCCCAACGTAAAGAAATTGGGAATTAAAGATGGATCGTCTAGCTTTGATCATAGATTTTGAGGTGTTTCTGGTAACACAGTTTAATTAGTTTCTTATGTTAAATGTTTTATCATAGATTTTGAGGTGTTTCTGGTAACACAGTTTAATTAGTTTCTTAGCTTTCTTGTCACATGTTGTTCTTGCTCATCTAGTAATTGTGGAAAAGTTTTATAATGCCTAACGCTAGATATCAAGATAATCTTTTGGACATAATATACATATATTTCTATTGTGGTTTCAGCAGATCTGGGAGATTCAAGATTATTAGTTTGTGCCTTGTAATTCGTAATTCATTCCAAATTTCTACTTGCCATATGATTCTGTTTCTTTGATTGTAAGAATTCAAGCATCTTTTTGTTTGTTCATGTTCAATTTACTGCCATCTATCGATGTTTCGCTTAAGGTATGTTGTTGTATTCAAGTGTTTCTACTTGATGTTCTTGTTTGGTTTCTTGTGGAAAAATAGTCTGAAAATAATAATTTATTAATTTTGTACAGATGACTTGATTTGATTTGAACCAACCTTTCTTTATTGGATTATTCTAAGAAAATGAGGTTTATGTAATTTATCTTTTACAATAGAGACTGAGAATTCGATCGATTAAATAGATGTAGTTGATACTTGATACTTGATATATATATATATGATGTTTTATCAAAGATTTCTTGATCGATCTTCAACTTTCTCTTCACATGTTTTTGCTAATCTCTAGTATTTATATTGCCTAATGTTAGAATTAGATGGCTGCATGAGATTAATATAATATTGAACATAATATACATAAGTTTTTCGCAAGAAGAAAGATTTTAAATCCTGTTTTTCTATTGTGGTTTAGTTCAGTTTCTAGCAGGATAATGCAGGTGCAACCATGTGGAATTTGGGAGACTCGAGTTTATAAATTTGTGCCTTGTAATCCACAATTTATTCCAAACTTTTACTTGTTTCTTTGATTGTAAGAATTCTTCTTATGGTAAGACAACTGTATTTGGGCTTTGTGGAGTTAGGCTTGGGTCGGAGGAAGTCGCAATGCAAAAAAGAAAAATTTAAAATGGACTTGAAATTAAGTAATTTATTGATTGGGCTTGGCCCGTTAAGTCCGGATTAGTAAATGTAAGTTTATTAATATAATTCGGAAACTGTAAATTAAATCATGAACTTTACCCTAATTTACAATTATAACATGACTTTTGGATCTTTACAGTTAAATACACAAATTTTCATTTTTTTGCAATTACAACATGGGTGTTTTTTTCCGGTGAACGAAAAATTGAGTCAGCACCCACATCCCCACGAGCAACCCCTCTCCGATCTCGCCCGTCAGGTCCTTGCCGGATAAATTCGGTGCTGACTCGATTTTTCATTCGCCGGAAAAAACACTCATGTTGTAATTGCAAAAAATTGAAAGTTTGTGTATTTAATTGCAAAGATCCAAAAGTC
>JAYJMF010204659.1:0-15234 GCA_036873715.1 Salvia sclarea
TTCACACACGCTGCACTTATACTTCAAATCATCCAAAATTAGTAAATCCTCCACATTTTATCTCCTATATTCTATCATATTATGTATTTGATGTGTAATTGCTTTATTGGGGTAATTTGATGTATATTTGAATTTTTAGGTAGTTTTCCGATTTTTCGGTTTTTTCTTTTTTGGAAATTCGGTTTAAACGGTTCGGATCGGATTTTCGGATCGGATTTTCGGATTTCGAATTTGGTTCGGATTGAATTTTCACTGAAATTCGGATTTTCGGTTTGGTTCGGTTTGAATATAAAATCGAACCAAAATCCGAATACTCACCCCTACTAATGATATTAATGGTTATAACTCTTTCTGGTTCCTTAATACACCTAAATACTTAGGTCTCGAAGAATCAAAATGCACTTTGATAATTTCATACAACTAGCGGTTGTTTGATGGCCCTAATATGGCATGGTAGCAAAAGATAACATACCATTAACCTTTGGTTGGTAGCTTATTTCGTTAGCACTTCGGCTCTGCTTAAAACCAAGGCCCTTCGTGACACACTCACTCATTGTCTGATAGGCCATAACATGAATAAATAGTGATCAAAGTTATATGTTTCCCAAAATTAACACCCACTCTCCTGAAAATGCATTTGCTTTCTCTTGTCATTCCTCTCATCAACTCTCTCTCTCTCTCACACACACACACATTTTGATTTTTGGGGTTCTTTAAATGAGTTTCTCGCTCTTCTTTATTAGTTTCTTCTTCTGCATCAATTTCTCGACACTGATTGATTGTCCTCAACGGATCTCCACCAAAGTGATGTTGCTCACGAAGGGTCATTCGGCGAAGAAACTCTCCACACTTTTTTTGATGGAGGCTGACATTCCATGGATCCTTTGGATGATAACTTCCATCTCCTACAACCTTCTTAACAAGAATGATTCAATGTTTTGGTATGCATTGAGTGTCAAGTCCTACTGTATTGACATGGTTGCGAGGTAGGTCTTGTTAGGGTTTGTACACGCAAAGTATGCTTCAGAGCATGATTCAGTATTGTAATATCTTATTTTCCATTTTATGAGAATAAAGTTGTTTGTCATTCGTTTGCCTTTATGTCTTGAGTTTATTTATATTGTGCAAATAAGTTCACTATTCTATATTGATGACTTTGTGATGGATCTATGATCACAGATGATCTCAAAGTCAGTTCCTCGTAGAATACAATTAGTTCACAATCCAAATGGGACTGGTCATTTTTATTGTGAAAGGCTACAATATCATTTGATATTATGGTGGTTATGGTTTCATGGGGGCTAGGTTCTGACCCTCGACAGTTTCGATTTTTTGAGAGTAGTATCTTCTCTTATCTTTATGTCGATCTCCCCAAGTCAGCCTCGTCTTTAGGGTTTGGTCAGGCAGCTCAGTCTTATCCATATCTAACAAGGGCGAATTATGGGTTGGATTGGGTTGGGTTGTCGAGAAAGGTTGGGTGTTATGATAAGTTCGAGTGCACATAAATTAGTCGACGACATAATTTATATCTAATTATTGTTTACGTTGGGTATACATAATTTAGCTGACGACATAATTTATATCCAAGTATTATTTTACTTCTTAAGTATAATTAATTAATAATGACCAAATACATAAATATTTGATTTTATATAGTTTTAATGCTGTTTTTATGACTCCTAAAGAAATGAGTACAAAATACACATTAAAACATTAATACAAAATAAAATTTAATTCCATATAATAGCATATGCTTATCTCCAATCAAGTGACGGCCCGATTTGGACCTCCTTCATAGATGCCATTCCTGGCTAGACCAGATTCACCTATTTATTTAAAAACTCAACGCATTCCTAGTCCAACTCGATCGTAGAAATAAGCTGACCTCAGCCTAAAATTATTGTGGATCGAGCTGGGACGATCCAACCTAGTTGACAACTCTATTAGTATGCACTACAAGTAAATGATAAATTTGTGACAATATAACGACGGAAATAGTTTCCGTCGTTAAATTCTCGCGCTTAACGATGAAATATTTTTCTATTTTTTAAATTAATTAGCAACGGATTAGCGATCAAATATTATTATTATTTTATTTAAAAAAGAAAACCTCTGTAGTTAATTAATTACTTTATTTTTATTTTTCGTCGTTAAATTCGTCGTTAATTAATTATTTAAAATTCTGTTGTTAAATCTGTCGTTAAGTCCGTCGTAATCTTGTTGTCCCACATCGAAAAAAATGTGAATGTTCGGCTGAGTAAGTGCCTACAAATATGAGAGCACCAATATTAAAAAGAACAATATACATAATTAATAATATATATAATTAAATAATTAATTAAAATAATATAATACAATAATAATTATTAAGAATTAAATACAAAATATAAAATTACAAAAATTTAAAAAATGAAAAATATATATTTTAATATTAACTTTTTTACGACATAATAATATGTCGTGAAAAAGAGGCATTGCATTAAAAAATAGCGTGGAAAATTCCGCCGTTAATAGCGTTTTTTTGCAGCGATGGTTCGTGCCCCCTATTTTGGCACTCTTGCGATCCCTTATTAGAGTAATAGGTATTAGGAATTTGAGAATAACATATTCATCGTAACCATAGTACTGTTTATTGTCTTATGATAATTAAGTACTTTTCGTACTCTGTTAATATTAATTTTTTGTGTGGCATGAGAATATAAAGGAAAGAGCAGGAGCAAATCCACGAATTACTTGTGATTAGAGATTAATAAATAATAAGATTATGAGAATGATGTAGAGATACGATTTCAGGGAGCTGCATGTGCCCCTAACATGGTAGGCCCTACTAATCTATGTCTTCAAAAAATGATTTCCTTTTATCATACAACCAAATCAAAGTTTTGTCTACTTCTACCTACAAGTATATCGCAAGAAAACTACTTATGCTTATAATAATAATAAAAAGGAGCATGACTATGAAATCATACTTGCTGCTATAATTTTTTTGATTGAAGCGATAATTGCGTTCCCCCACATTTTCAATCGACTTTATACCTAAAATTATATATACAAAAAAAAGTCTTTGTATATGCTCTCTAGAAGCCGATGAAGTCAGGAATTTTGACATTGAGCACATAGTTTATTTATTTATATCAAAAGATTTAATTTTATTTGAAGAAGAGAATACACATTAGATATATTGTGAGCAGGTGTGCTGAAATTACGGGTATGATAATTAGATTGCTTTTGTTTGTTATATCCACGACCCTTGAATTCATGATATTTCGTCTTTGGTATTGTATTTCATTTCACCAAATTAACATACGTCCATAGAAAAATAGAAAACTCTAGTTAGTTCACAATACGTATAATATAATTATTTTATATTATCAAATTTGTTACATTAAAGAGCTGGTGCGAATTCGAATTTATTAGCTTTAGCGAATAAGACGACAGATGCAATTTAAAGGTACAATTACGGGTTCGAATTATCTACTTAGATAGTGATACATACTTAGAGTGAAAAATTAGATTGATAAAAACATAGAATTGAATATTTTAAGGATAGTCAAATTAGTTCAAAATTAATCAATTCATCATTTATTTATCAAAATAAATAATAGATTAGATTAGATTATTTTTTTAATATACCCTATCATGCAAAGTAAATGCTACCTTAGTCATAGAATGCGTAATATTTGATGAGGATGGTGGTGGGTACAAAATATTTTTCAAATCGGATCTAACATATATTGAATTGGTCATCTAACTGATTTACTGAATCATTGTTTTAATCTATTGAAAAACTGTATAACTCGTATAGTTTGTGCAATTGGATAGGATTTTAGCCTAATCCCTTAAGGTAAGTTCAAATCTTGATAGTAACATTTTCACTAAAATTTCCCCCATTTTTATATACAATTATATAGCATGCAATTTTATAATTTTTGGGTCAAAACTAATTCGCCTGGTCATCAATTTGAGCGGTTTACACTGAGTTAGTTCAATTTGAAAATCAGAAACGATTGAACTGTTTATACATAGTCAAGTCACGAGTAATCAGTCAGTCCGATCCAATTTTGAAAACGTTGATCCACAAATATGGCAGGAGCTCAAGTTAAAAAAATTCGACTAGTAAGAGTGCTCAAAATTAAAAATTGTAAGAGAAATAAATTTGATAGATAAAAAATTAAAATTGTATGCAATTATAAAAAAAAAGCAATTAGTTTAAGTCAATTTAACAAAGAAAGAGGGCTGTTGAAAGTCAAATACTGCCAAGTGCCAACATTTCGAGTGTTGCATTCTTAACTTGCTATGTATCCGGCGTAATTTCAGGCAAATAACATTAAAAATGTAATCCAACACACATATGATGCACACATTAGGTTAGGTATAAAGATTTTAGAAGCAAAAGAGATCAAGAATACAAAAAGGAGTAGAGAAACGCATATATATGGCAGTAGGGCCCTATTAGATTTAGATTAGCAGTTGGTAGTTTAAGTTGGGACAAATGCATGTGCATCTTGGAATATAATTTTGACATTCATTTTGTTTGAATTGATAAATTTGACATTAATTTCTTGTGGCTTGCAAAAATGTCAATTTCAGGAAAATTAATCAATTGCATTCCTACCCCCTTATAAATACAGTTGCACTCTTAGTTGATAAATTGTACAAATCAATTCTAACAATTTCTACACCAGAAAAATATTTGTTTGATTAGCAATGGCTACTCTTCCATTGTCTCTATTCTTCTTCTTCTTGAGCCTAAAGACTAGTTATGGAGCCTATGGAGGATGGCAAAATGCTTATGCTACTTTCTACGGTGGAGGAGATGCATCTGGCACCATGGGTATGTATTTATTGCCATTTCTTGTTATTTTGAATTCTTTTTCGATCCAATAATGTAAGTAGATTTTTCATCATTTGAATTTTTTTAATCTACATCAATTGTACCCATTTCATGTTCAATTAGATTATATATATCAGTATATTTATGTCTAGCCGAAAAAGGTTTTAAAAACTTATAAGGTACAAAATTTTATTATATTGTTTAACT
This sequence comes from Salvia sclarea, assembly GCA_036873715.1. Classification (NCBI taxonomy): domain Eukaryota; kingdom Viridiplantae; phylum Streptophyta; class Magnoliopsida; order Lamiales; family Lamiaceae; genus Salvia; species Salvia sclarea. The sequence goes on from JAYJMF010204659.1 coordinate 5,042, forward strand.
TTTTCTTATGTTCAACTGGAGATGTATCTATAATAACTTCGTGAAATTAATAATAACTTATTAGTTCACTGTGAAATTTCCTTTCTTGCAAAATTTATCGTAACATAAGAAAAAGTAGATTTTTTTTTCATCATATTTAGCGATCCCACTGCACTCTCTCTATTTAATATTCACTATACTGAAAATAAATTTCATACGTACCACCGATCATCACATGATAATATTATCACGTCAATCAAAGAAAACACATATTTCAATTTTGTTTTATCAACAAAACATTTCATTTGTACATGTATAACAAAGTGATATATGCTCCAATTCTCAAGTAATATGTCCCTACAATCTCCCTCTCTGAAATGGCATATGAAAAAGTGATTGTGTGTTGTGTAAAACCATGAGTTGGTCTTGCAAGAAAAAGAAAAAAACAGATTAGTAAAAAATGTGATGCAGGAGGTGCTTGTGGGTATGGAAATCTATACAGCCAAGGGTACGGTACAAACACAGCAGCGCTGAGCACAGCGCTTTTCAACGGCGGGCTGAGCTGCGGCTCGTGCTACGAGGTGCGATGCACCAACGCTCCCAAATGGTGCCTCGCCGGCAGCATCACCATCACCGCCACCAATTTCTGCCCTCCAAACCCCTCTCTCCCCAACAACAACGGCGGATGGTGCAACCCACCGCGCCAGCACTTCGACATGGCTCAGCCCGCTTTCTTGAAGATCGCCCAATACCGCGCCGGAATCGTTCCCGTTTCTTATAGGAGGTAACTAATTTAACCACAATACTGCACTCACCATTAATTCAACGAACTAAACGCCCCCTTCATGCATGAGCGCAGGGTGGCGTGTAGAAAGAAGGGCGGGGTGAGGTTCACGATCAACGGGCACTCCTACTTCAACCTAGTGCTCATCTCCAACGTGGCTGGCGCGGGCGACGTCCACAGCGTGTCCATCAAGGGGTCGCGGACCGGGTGGCAGTCGATGTCGAGAAATTGGGGCCAGAACTGGCAGAGCAACTCCTACCTCAACGGCCAAGCCTTGTCATTTCGAGTCACGACTAGTGATGGAAGAACAATCACTAGTTATAATGTCGCACCATCGAATTGGCAGTTTGGACAGACATTCCAAGGAGGCCAATTCTAGTCTATTTGGGGTTTGGCTGTGGTGGCAGAGATTGATGCGCCCGCTTAAATTAATAAATGTGGTACCACTTAATTTGTATTGTATGTAGCAAAAGTCATAGAAAAACAAATATATACAGTTTTTTTTCTTCTTTTATTTTCTTTTTGGTGTGTTTGCATATCTAGAGATGTTTTCAATTGTGGTTGGATTATATTGATGAAGCCAACAAAAGAATGTCGTCATCATGTAGTAATACAAAGTTTGTAGATTCCATAAATCTTGATTTGGTGCAAAGTAAGAACTGAGTTTGGGGCCTACTTTTAATAAATTGATTTGGTTTGTCCTTTTTCACTTGGCATAATTTTGGCATATTACAAACTCTCACATGGATTAGTGAATACTAATTAGTAATTCCAAATTATACTAAAACACAAGTAATTAAAATGAAGGAGAAAAAACATGTGTACGTCCAAATGATACAGAGGATTCATTAAAATTCAATTGGGACTTATCAATCCATAATATTATAGTTAATTAGTCAAGATGATAATTTACTTAGGCGGACATATATATATTAAATCCAGATCAAAGTGGTCATGTCATGGAGAGAGAGAGAGAGAGAGAGAGAGAGAGAGAGAGAGAGAGAGAGGGGTTATCATTTAAGTTAAAAGGAGAAAACTATGTACAAAGAAACTAGTATTTCTACTAACTTTTTCTTATTTTTATCAGAACAAGAAGTATTGTCTACTCGAAGGGGATCTTACGAAAGAGTCTTAGCATGTTAGGTATGGGAATTTCTTAGCACAAGGATTATAGAAAGGACTCCTTGAACTCATCCCAATGCTGTGAACTAAGCGAGAGTTGAGTCTTCGTCTTCAACCTAACATGCATTTGCATGCTACAGAAGAAGTTCATGTATGTTTAGAAAAGGGAACATATAGCTATATATTTTTAGAAAAGGGCACATATAGCTATACCAACATACCAATTCTTCAGGCATGCAAATCTTTGTCTACTTCCCAAGCTGTTCCCTTCGACAGAGGCAGCTCACTTAATGTTGGCGTACCATTTTCAACATTTAAAAGGGGATCAGATTCAGCTTCCTTTCGCTGGATACACGACCAAATAAAGTTGTGTTAAATGGAAAGCATACAACCATTGTTCGGTATATAGGTTGATAAAACAGAAGGCTACTAGATTTGACGGAGAACATAGAGCAGCTCTAAATACCTGGTTCGGGGCTGATGCTTCTTCAGCTTTTGCTTGATTCTCTTGGGTGCAATAATATGAGTATAAGATCATACCGACCAATGCAACCATTATCCCAAGTATGTTCCTCCAGCTAAATGGATCCCGAAGCAAAGAATAACCAAATGCTAACACTAAACAAGTTTTGAGATGCCCAAGAACTTGATAGGTCACAGGAGAAGTCTTTCCTATCACAAGGAATGTGCTAAAATTGACGGAGATTGAGATAAGACAGGACAGAATAATAAAACCCTGCAACATCAAACACGGATTTAGGTCTAGATGGAATTGGCACAGTAAGATGAATAGCATAGATCTAAAATTCTCATATTACTTACAACTACTTTTGGCGTGTATTCGAATGAGTATACATTTTGTTTAGTCAAAAGCCTATCCAAAAATGGACCTGATATGAGCAAGGTCAGTGCCTGATATAGACAAGACTGATAAAGTAGTTGGGTTGACGAAATCTTGTATTTCTTCTGGATGGTATTCGTCATCTAAAGGAAATGGTTAAGACCTCAAACACTGTATAGAGATAATAAGAAATAAATGGTACATGCAGGGAAGGATTAGTTTATTTTCAAGAATGCCATACCCATGCCTACACATAGGTAACCAGAATACCTGCTGGAAGACAACCATTATGACTGATGTAATCGGGGTAAGAAAGCATATCTCCCAAAAAGAGTGGCAGCCATAGAAGACAATGCGGGTTATTTATCCTAAATTTTGTTATAACCAATAATATATCAATTCCTTCTAATTGAGGAAACGATTCTTCTTATATAAGAGTGAAGTCAAATGGATTGTGGTTTCTAAAGTAAGCATTCAACTGCTTTAGATTCTGAGGCAACAAAGTGGTCCTGATCAATTTCTAAGATCTCAACACCCTACATGCAGAAAAAGAGAGGCACGTGATCCTTAGTAGATGTCATAAAAGTGGGCAACTAGTTCACGAGCTGTATTCACACCCTTATGAGTTATGAGTGTGTAAAATGCAGCTCCGCATGTTTCACATTCTCCAGCAATTTCCTGTCAAGCTGTTCTTGTGTCAGCTAAAGCAAAAGGATGAATGTAAGTGACAAAGGATACAATTTGAGCAACGCAGGTGGTAACAACTGCAAGGAAAGAGAGACATGAGCCTAGTGTATTGAGCTGAAGATCAGTAATTGTAGCAATTCCAACACCTAGGAGCAGAAATCCCAGAGAAAGCTTGATACTCCTACTGCAGTAACAGAAATCCAATATTAGAGAAGATAAACTAAGAATAAATATAAATTCTAGAGAAACAAAACCATCTTACACACACTGACTGCTACTCTTGGCTCAGAGCATTTGACATTAGATTAAATATCTCATAGCAAAAGTCTCTTGTGGAGGAAGGAAAGAAGACTATTTGTTGATTGTTATGTGCTTGTAAGGAATAACTGAAAGAGCAGCCTGTTGTTTTAGGAATTCATCATTTACTAAATGAAAACTGAAGAGTCTAAGAGATCAGAAGATGCAACCCTTTAGGCTTTCTAAAGAAGATTAATATGACCAATCACTTAGGAATCATATACACTCTCACTGGAAAAACAAAATATAAAATGTTGCCATTATGTTAAGAGGGAATAGCTGGAATCATATATACCAGACAGAAAAAAAATATATATATAAATTCCCTTAAAGATAAGTACTTCTGTGTAGGATGTGTGACCAACCTGAATATCTTGCCGAGGAAAAGGGTTTCCAAGAGTACTGTGCAGGGGATAATCGCCAACTTTGTCATCTAACAAGGAAATCAAGAAAGATATTTTATTCAAAAAACCTAGAAGATACACATCAAAGTCAAACCACAAAAGGACATCGAAGAGAAAATTACCTGATAAAAACCAACTGAATTGAAACCTAAGCTGAGGTTTAACATTCCAATTGAAATTCCGTTTAAGATGCCAAATCCAATTACAGTTTGGAATTCTATTGGTTTGTGCTCAAAGAATTTCATTGATAGTGCCACATGAAGAGAACAAAAAGTAACCAGGAGATGCCAGCTCGTCAGTGTCGTAGCTGCACTTGAAAGATAATTTTAATTAATGTCATATCTTGATATGCCTTTCTTTTCAACCAAATGCGAAGCAGCAATAGCTGTTACCACAAAAAGGGAATGCTATTCTATCCAATGAAGTAACCAGTTCATTACTTGGTCAAACTATAACCATCCTTGTTAGATAAAAGATTTGGTGTTTGCATTAGCTACCAGATATACTTTGCTTATAATCATCTAGTGCCGTGTCACATGCAATCACTGACCAGGTTTAATTAACAGATTTATTTATATATATGAAACACTGTAGTTGTAGATGAGCCATATTTAGGTATTCTAATTTGAAGAACACAAAATTAAACTTCATGAATTCCACTCCTACTGAAAGAATTCGGCAGCAAAGTTTAATCAGTCACATTGCAGTGTTCTGTTTCATATTGCATTGCAAATTGTTGTGCTGCAGCTCCAATGGATAAGACAAGGAATGGAAAAGATATCTAACGTGATGATATAGTCAAGAACTAGCAATCAGAGAAAAATAAAAAAAAATCTCGAGTAGCTACCAAACTAGTTAAGAGTAAGAAATTGCATATAGATGAGAAGTTAAGAGCTTCAATAGTCAAATTTGTGGGGAAAAAAGCATATTCAATCGAAAAAGGATGTAGCCAAATAATTACAGTAAAAATCCACCTACACACAAACCATACCATGATTTGATACCGTTAATCTCATAAAATCAGCAAAAAGAACTTGATGATCAGAATACACACAAGCGGCTTACCGAAAATGAAATGCAAAGTACTCATGAGCGCTTTATTACAGATCACTATAGAAACGGACGAAACCACCGACAGAGTGAGCGCGCCGATAGTCCCCAACTGAAACCCCTTATTCTCACTCATCTTCCCTTCTTCGCTGTGAGCCACCAAAATCAGAAATGATTCAGAATTCAGTTACGTAGAGATGAATATGGCCGAGAGCGGGCGATCCGTCGGATTAGGGCAAAATTGCGAGCAGTGAGTGCGAATGCTCCGAGTAGAGCTCTCTGTACGAGCGTGTGACGCAACCCACCTGATTATCCCTGTGTGTGTGGTTGTGAGTACTGTGTAAGAGAGAGAGAAGAGAGAATTTAGTTGTGTGTGATCGATCGAGTCAACTTTGGAGAGAGGTAAGCGGATTCAGTTTGAGCAGTTGCAGTTGCATCTCCTCCTCCATTGAAGGCGGGCATATGCAGCTGTTTTAAAAACTAAGCTGATTTTCTACTTTATTTTGGGCTAATGACCCGCCGCATCACGTGCTTTGTTTTTTCGGGCAAAAGAAAGAGAAAACTGTCATTACCGAAAGGAAATTTAGATTTTTCCTTCTTTTTTTCTTATGGGGAAAAAAAAAAAGCCGGAGATATAGGGGTTCTGTATTATTTTCCTCTATTAAAAGATTTTCTTTAACATAATTATAATAAAAATAAATAGAGGTAGTTTTCTTCATCTGTGCCTAGATTTTTGATACGGTCAAAAGATTTAATATTTTTATTTTTTATTAGGGTGTGTTTTTTTATAAAGGAAGGTGGACAAACAAATATTTTTAACTCTTTTTCACCTTTTTACATATTTTATGGAATATATAATTCTACGAAAAAAATTCTTGGCCATCATTTTTACTTCAATTATAAATAATATTACTATGGAAAATGGTATAATATGTTTGAAGTTGGTTCTCGTTTGCCTAAGTAGTTTGTGTATGTTTTGAAAGGCTTATTGATGGAGATAGAGATAGAAATAAACATTATTAATAATTAGAGATATATGTTAGTATTTGATTTGATTTGTTATTTACTTCCTTTTCAAGTAATTAGTATTATATATAGGAGTTTTTATTATGTATTTTGAGAGTTGAATTGATTAATGAAAAGTTAGGGCTTATTTCCCCTGTGTTCTTCTGGTATTCGTAGAGAATTAACGGATTTTCACTTTATCTGCGTTTGCTTTCGGTATTCTTTGAATCAACGAAGTTATTCGTCTATTTATCTTCACGCTTCTCGCTGCATCACTTATTGGCATCTAAATACATTAATTTTGGGCCCATTTTAATTTGCACATAAACTTAGGGCTTGTTTGGTAGATGAGATGTGATGAGCCAAGATTGGATAAAAATAAAAGGGTGAGATGAGATGAAGGGATATGAATGTTATATCATGTATTGTCTGGTAATTTAGATCACTGAGAAGATAAAAAAATATGTCATTTGGTAGCATAATTTAAAAATTAGATGAAGCAACTTAAAGTTACAATTTTAACCTCTTCTAATCTCGAAATTACCAAAATTCTCCCATAACCCTTGTTTTCATGCTGTGAACACGCATCGCCGCTGAATAACGCGGAATGGAATGAATCTACCGGAGAGATGATTTGAGGAAGAGGCAACAATGAAGTCGGACACCACGATTGGGAAGGGACGAAATCGAGAGAAGAGAGAGGGCGAAGGTCTAGGGTTGGGCGAAAGAAATTTTCCAGGTAATGTAACCTACCCAAACAAATTGAAATGGGGTCTGAAGATCTAGTGTTAGGAAATTTAGATATCGTTGGGTCCCGGAGGGCGACTGAACTGGTGTGGGGGGGGGGAGGAATACACCAATAGGTATTTTTCGCAAAAGCTTACAAGGCACACAGAGTTCAGCTTTAAAACAGGCTGAGAGACTGGGACTGAAGTAAGTTCAGTCTGGGTAACTTCAGTATGGAAAACCAGTTGCCAAACTGAAGTTCAAAGAAGAGTTCAGTCTCGAGGTGTAAAACAGAGGAGAGTTATGAATCTGTAACACCTCGACCTTTTAAGTATATAATTATGAGGATATGATAATTAGACGTTATGTATTTCCAGCCTGGAAAAAAAAAAAAAAAAGTAAATATATATATTTGCATATTAATACCAACAAAATGGAAGTTCTTCTCAATGAACGTTATAGGGAATAAATTTAATTAAATATGAACTCATTTATTAGGATGAAAGACTACAAAAATCACGTGGGGTGATTTTTGTTAAAACTAAGTTTGTATAAAAAAAAATATTGAATGATTAATATTTTACAATAAGAAAGATTTATCAATTTATATCCATAATTAGTTGAATAGCTAGAGCCCGATGGGCTAGAATTGCCCAGCCCATCTTGGCGTTTAAGAGGAGTAATCTGCCAACCAATTCAAAAGCTGATTGGACTTTCACAAGATTAAGCCCAATCTTCATCTTTTTAATTATTAATTAAAATAATTGAACTAATCAGATATTATTTCACAAACCACACTTGCAAGAAAGCAAGTGAGGTCAGCAAACATTCCTTGGCAACAAAATTGTACACGTCCCAGCCCTCTATTATCTTCTTTATTACCAAGCATTTGCATTCAGTTCACTTTACCAAAAATCTCAGAAGCTATCTCAGAAGCCGCCAAAGGTAAAAGAGTCTTCAAATTTAATTCTTTACTTATGATCTTCCAGCCCCCTTGATCGATTCCTATGGTTTATCTTTACAGCAAAACAAGTCCAGGAAATCCATCCTATAGGGTTGAAGGTTGGTTACAATTTTAATTTCTCTATCAATTCGATGTTATGCCCGAAATACAAGATGATATGTATATACTCAGTATGCTTATCTACTAATTAGCCACAACAAAACATTTAGAATGAATGACAACAATTATCATCACTCTATGCTAACCTATTTGATTCTAAAATCGAAACCAGTGAAGGGAAAGAATTAAGAATAGTAGAAAGTGAAAATGAGATGATGATCTTGGAAATTGATTCCTAGTTTTCCTTGTTGTTGTGGCTTGAGTGAGTCGAGGGTGGTGAAGGCTGGCTGTCGAATAAAAGAGAAAACGAGAGTGAGAAAAATAGAAGGGTGGGTGAGTAGGAGAGAAAAGAAACAAGAAGGTGAAGAAGGAACTTACCAGCTTCGCAGCTATCGCCATTTGGAAGAAGCCATGGCGGTTCACAGCTGTGAGCGAGATGGCGGGGCTGACCGAAGGGACAGGGGTAGCAACGGTAACATCGCGTTGCCGCCAAGTGAAACGGGGGCGGCGATCTGTTGTTGTGCAGAAGAGAGGAAGGCAGCCACGAGCTGCCTTGGTAAAAGAGCAGCTGCAGCCGCTAGAGAAACAGAAACAGTAGGACAGAGTGCCGCTGTGGAGGAGGAACAGAGACGCCTTGGGCAGCAACGGCTAAAAGCAGCCGTTAACTGTTCGGTGCAGAATAGGAGACGAACGATGGCGGTCAAAGGCTGCTGCTATTCGGCCGAATCTTGCTGCCGCGCGGTAGAACATCGGTAGCAGCGACGCGCGACGCGTCGAGAGAGAAGGCAGCGGCGTCACGTAGCTGCGCGGAGCAGCGACCTCGACGAGCGGCCGTGCAAGGCGGCGCTGCGCGGAGCTGGCCGTCGACGAGCGGTTGTGCGACGTGGCGGTGGCTGTGTACGTGGCTACACGGCGGCGGCGGCGGCGGCGGCGGCGCAGCAACGGCTGCTGCAAGCAGCCCCGTCGAGGATCATGGTGAAGACGAGGAGCAGCCGCGAATCAGGGCTGAAGCTGGGCGAAGCCGGCGGCGGCTGATGTCGCCGGAGATGGCAGCGACGGCGGAAATTCGGATAGAGAGAAGGGTAAGGAGCCGAGGATGATAGAAAATGAGAGAGAGAGGAGCGTGCTGTGTCTGCAGAGAAAGAGAGAGAGAGGGGGGCGCTGAAATGGGATAAGGAGAACTAGGGTAGTGGTTGTTGGGTTTAAGAGATTGGGCTTGTAAATGGGCTTGACTTAATTAAAATTTTGGCTTAAATGTTTGGGGTTGATTTAATCAAAGACATGGGCTCAACTAATTTGATTTGGAGCCCAATTTCGAATTAAGGTTTGGGCCTAATAAATTTGGGAAATAAAATAAAGTTTGGGCCAACAATAATAATAGGTTGTTTAATGGGTCAAGTTAGAATAAATAATTCGTATTGGGCCTAAGTGAATTATTTAAATTAATTTTCAGTCGGGCTCACTAAAGGGCCCAAATAAATTAAACTATTGGGCTCAAACTAATTAACTTTGGGCCTAGAATAACTAATACAGTGGGCTGACTTTAATTAAATTTTAGGCTTCCAATTAATAAATTGGACATATTATAATACAAAGAGAAAAAAATGGCGTAGATTAATCATCAGTTAATTAAGTATTGAATTAATTAACTTAACTATGAAGTCTTCGTATGAATAGATTAAATTATGGAAAGAGGTTATTAAGAATTTAGTTAAGCACTCATAATGTTAAGAAATACAGAACACTCATGATAATGATAATAATAATAATAATTGTTGTTGTTGTTATCATATTATTATTATGGTAAATATTTTGCAATCAAGTATAATAATTAGAACAAAATCGAGCAAGGGTATTGTTAATGCATTTTTGCCAATAAGATTAAATATCAAGATTTAAACCAAATAATGAAAACCGGGCTTAGGAAAATAGGATATTCTAATTATTTAATAAGACCACTGCAAGAAGACCTATTGAGATAGACTTTCTTGTAGGATGTCTTGAACGTAAGGACTAGCATCGCAGTTCTGAGGCAAATGCATGTCCGATTCTTCAGGCTTGGCCTAATAAGGTGGGCTTTCTATCTACACATCAAGTGTGGGCATTCATTACAAATGTACAATTATTTAAAGCTTTCTTTACGATGCTTTATTTGAAATGAAATGAGATGAAATGTTTATGATTGAATTGTCTGCTCAAAATGTTTATGATTTGTATGTATCCTATCTGTGTTGG
>JAYJMF010204769.1:0-15231 GCA_036873715.1 Salvia sclarea
TTATTAATATTATATATATTTCGGATTTCGGATTTGTTCGGATTACAATTAGCCCGATCCGATCCGATCCGAAAATCCGAAATATGTATAAAATTTGATCCGATCCGATCCGATCCGAAAATCCGAACCAAATTTTTTATTTCGGTTTCGTTCGGATTTCGGGTATTTTGCTCACCCCTGGATGCTATCAAACTGAAAAAATAAATTGGCACGAAAATAATAAAGAAAACATCATATTCTTGGATGTAGTAGTTGTAAACTACTGTAGACATTGGAGGTATTTATGAACCTTATATCCATCCCACTCAAAATTTGCAATGAATAGAAAGCCATTATTATTAGCTAATTCACAGAAACTGCCTCTAAAATGAGAAGTAATCGAATGCTTCCCAGAAATGAAAAAATTCTGGGCCACGTAAACAAGGGCTTGTTAGAACATATTGCCATTCATATTAATCACTTTAGGCAAAAATTACAAGTAAGGCTCAGTAACACCAATCAATGGCTTCTTCATTTAGCAGCATCTTGCCCTTCAGCAAGTTTCTTCCTCTGCATATGCTCTGCAACTTTGTAGTCTACGACTTCGCGGAAAAGAGTGGCATCGAGCATGCAGTCCTCGCTTCCGTAGACGGCTGCTTGAACGCTAGCCATAAGCTTGGCGATTTCTCTTCCGGAAAATCCCTCGGTCTTTGCAGCGGCTTCCTTGATGAGATCCTCGGTCACGCCCTTGATCTCGATTTTCTTCTGTTGTTTCTGGAAAAAGTGTGAGAACAAGCCCGGTTTCCTCTCCCCAGCTTCTGCTATGTACTTGCGCAGATACAGTTTGAGCAGTTTGAAACGCTCCTCTTCACCGGGCAAGGGGAATTCGAGGACTTCATCGATACGATCTGCCACAGCGGAGTCGAGATCACCAGGTCTGTTGGTTGCAAGAGCGAGGACTATATCCTTGGACTGGTCACCTGTGCGAAATAGCAGTGCGTTGAGCGCACTCCTTTGAGCTTCACTCATATATGTTTTGTTCCGCCTGTTGCAATGGAAACGTGTTACTTGCTAATGAAAGATGTTCGTTGATAGCAAGTTTGAAGAAGATGCCAACATGTCATGTTTATGAAGGCCAAATTCCTAAGAAACACTTCAGGCATTGATTGCTCTTATAGGAGAGTGAAATATGACTTACTCGCACAAGAATGCATCGGCTTCATCAATGAAGAGCAGCAATCCCCTGTTGGATTTCTTTGCCCAATCAAACAATTGATGTATCTTCGTAACAGCCTGAGAACCCAATGGTGCAACATCTCCTCCAGTCATCAAAGCATAGTCGAGGCCCTAATAAACAATCAGATTATTTCCAAAACTTATACATCTGGATATCCAATATTTAATTTACCCAACTAAGGAAAAGTAGTTTACATTTCACGAGGAAGAGATTATGAAGTCTTACAGATTTACGGGCAAGCTCCCTAGCAGCCATCGTTTTTCCAGTTCCTGGTGGCCCATAAAAGAGCATGTTCCTAAATGGTGCCTGATGTGCTTTAGTATTAGCCGTTGCAGTTGCCAAGTGTTGAATTCGCTTCTGAAGAGAAGGATTTAAGATAACATCACCAAACCCATTCCCATTTTGAGAACTTTTAGCACCACTAGAGATGGTTCTCAGGCCACGAGAAAATAGGCCAGACCATGGATATTTCCCTCGTGAAGATTCTCTTATTAGAGATGGTTGTCCCAAAATTCGGTCCACGTAACTCCAGATTACCCTAGCACCTTCTCTGAAATTCAAGAAATACATTCCATTAAAGGTAAGTACAGAATATACTAGTAAGTAGTTTTAAAGGTAAGTATAGAATATACTAGCATATCTTCACCTTCTCTGAAATTCAAGAACTACATTCCATCATTCAATGCTGCTGTGCTAGTATATGAAAATTTCGTATCGGGGGCAGAAGTGAAATTTGCTTATGCATTTCACTTTCCTTATAGGTATTAGGTAGTATCAGATCAGACTTCATATGTTTGACTAGATTGGCTTTCACTATATAAGGTATCAATTATATATTTGCTGGATGTATTATAATATCTACAACATATGTACACAAGTAATTCACTATAATTTTACTTTGCTGTATCCATTAAATTGCAATTTCTAAAATGTAATTTTGAATCACAAGGGAAAGAAAAGTGTTATCTTATTAGGTTCTGGTTAATATGATGAGAGGTAGCCTTGTCAAGAAATAAGCCAATATCTGTTATCATTATATTTTGTATTGTGTATCATACATTAGGACTTAGGAGGTTGTGAATTGAGAATAAAGAATCATGCATATGTGGGTAACAGGTATCTGGTCATTGATTTATCAAGGACTCTAGTTTTAAGTAAACAATATATCTAGACTATCATATATACCCATTCACTCTTATCATGCATAGAAAAAAAGTCCTAACCAGATTGTTATTAAACTAGGAAAATATTGCAACAATAGTATAGAATACAAGACTGTAAGAAATAATTAATTGGCATCTAGAGCAAGGAATTTGGATTGAGTTACATTATAACATGGAAATTGGATAAGGAATTTTTTACCTAAAACAATAATTAATCATGTAAGCTCCTAGAAGAGTGAATGCAATGATTGCTTAAATTACTGGTGTGATTAAAGAAACTAGGAACTAAACAGCATGACTCCTGATAATATATGGTAGCATGATCTTATGGTCCTTATCCTCATAACTTAAACTTTTCATTTTCAGCACTTATAAGTTATACCAGTCATCAAGTGTACTCATAGTTTCCTGCTATCAAATACTGGTTTATTATGGAGCTTTCAAATGCAGGCAAAAAGTGGCACCAACTAAAAATAAAAAGGTGTTGCGCACTGTCGACCATCAGAATACCTCGTCGTGTATACTCCTGCGGCAAGAGCTGTTATACCTCCAACAGCTACAACAAGCTTATTTTGATCGGTCAAGATTGAATGCAGACCCCCTACATTACATAAACAGTCGACTAAGGTTAAGGTGAGAAACAAGCTTGGTTAAATTATTAGGTTGCTAAATCTATCAACAAGCTGACTTAGAGCCAGAAGCAGAATACACGATCCTAATGCATTTCTATATGATATCACATCAATTTTGCTATCACCTAACTGCATTGTTACAGATACTATTTCAGAAAGAAAGATTATGGAAGAAGAAAAAACCTCCAATGTGTTCAAAAGTTGTATTTATAGCAGAAACCCATTTCTCTCGTTCTGCATTTGCACGCTCAATCAGCATCCTTTTGTTAACGTCCTCAGCAAGCTTGGCTTCATGGGCTCTTCCCTCTGCCTCTGCCATAGCCCGCACCCTGATAGTTTCACGTTCAATTTCGGCCTTCTCTCTTTCAGTTTGGCGACGCTGTGCTTGAATCTGCTCCTCAGTTGCTCGTCTGGCAGCCTCCTGCCTCATAGCTGATTCTTCTTGCATTTTAACAAGCTCTTGATTCCTTGCTCTGTGATGTTCATTCTCTGCCTAAAACACTCAAGATGTTATTTCCTATAGTTACTGGAATACTTTCGCACTTCATATGCTCCCAAATAATCATGTACCTGCATTCTTTTCCTTGCTAGTTCGTCTTCGTACCGAGCCATCTGTGATTTTATTTGTGCCTGTGTCTGAGCTAGCTTTTTCTGTTCATCATACACCACTTTTTGTTTCTCCTGCCAAAATTAATAATCTCTTTGTTAGTGACAATTGACAAAGCAGATGCACAAAAGACTCTTGCTAAACAAGAGGTCATTAGTTCAAATACCTCCTATTTGTGGGTGTAGTTGCATTTAATGTGGATTTTGATCTAGTTTGTGTACTAGTTGGCTTGTTTGGCTATTGGGCTTGTTATTGGAAATTCTTTGTTGTTTATTAGTTTGGAACTCTTGATTTGATATGTATCTTGTATATCCAAAGATAATGTTATATGCATCAAAATGGAAGCTACTGAGAGTATCTAAACAACCAGAACTGGGTTGCACATCTTTAAAATGGATCCTATCAAATAATCTATTGTATTAATTGGGTCAGGACATTTCATCATTAAAAATGGAAAACGTAATGCTTCAATTATAAGATGAAGCGTGGTAAAGAAACAGTTTTAAGATCTCTAGGACATGATAGATCACATATTAACCAGCTACATCATTTACATAGAAAGCATCTGCCAAGTTCATGTTCTGTTAAGTGCTCACAAGTGAAGAAATGTCGGCTCATTTTGTATAACCCAGACACCAAATATCCTGCCCCAAATCCATCAGGAAAATTGTTCTGTCCTAACTATCCATAGCACCAGGGACTAGAAAATGTTTCTTCCTAACTCATAGAGTTCAGCTCACGAAAATGCTAACGGCATGAACGATCCAAGATATACAGAAGCTTACAGTTTCAGCTTGCGCTTGTAACGCCTTGAATTCCGCTGCTTTTGCAGTTAACTCCTGCTGCCTCGTTTCTTCTTGCTTTTTCATCACCTCGAATACCTATACCAATAAAATTGCTTCCATATCAAACATAAGAAATCGTCATTACACCAACTAAAATTAGCCAAACATGTGGATGCAATATTAGTAGCATTTCACATTATCTCATTATGCCCACCAAGAAACACATAAAAACGCAAGAACTCAACCAATTAACTTATGAATTACTAATTTACTATACCCCTAAGGCCCTAAGGAAACTACATAAAACCTACAATTCCGCAAAAACTGATACAATAAGCAATTGCACACGTAGACTTTCAATATTTGACCACAAACAGAGAAAATATCTCAATAAATCGAATGCGAACTCCCAAAAACCTTCTTAGCGTGCGAAGAGCTAGTAATCTCCTTCAACGCCTTCGCTCCTCGCTCCAATGCCTCGGGGTCAAATCCAGAAGATGTCGTCCTAGGATTATCATTTCGAGGCCGCGGCTCGGCCGGCGGCTTAGCCGGCGCCGGAGCCGGAGCCGGCTGCTGAGGCTCCGGCGCCGCCGGAGACGTGGAGAATGGAGAGAATTTGAACGGGCCATCTGCATAAGCGTGTTCGACACCAAATGCCGCATAAGCTACAGCTGCTATAACCCCTGACGCGCAATTTTTAGCCATTTTTCCACCCCAAATGGCAGAGATTAGCTGAGCTCGATTGCTCAATACGATGATTTAGGGGTTTTTAGGCTTCGAAATGCAGTAGATTTGGGGAATTAAGTTTAACATGACATTGGCTTGGAGAAGAAGAAATGAGGGTTTTGTTGAGGGGCCATTTTGGGGAAGAAGATTCAGGGTTTATGTAGGGTTTCTTATATTGGGGGAAATGGCAGTTTTGGGTTTTCAGTTTTTTTTCTTTTGCAGATTATAAAAGTATTTTAAAATTTTTTCTAATTTATTTACTGTTGTTCATTTTGAACATATATTAGTATACAAACAAATATTGTTTTCGTTAAATAATGAATCATACAGTAATTTTATATTATAAACCCCAGCAAGTTAAGAAAGATTTCTATTGAGTTTATGATATCAGATCATACATAAATTATCAATGTTGATGTGGAATATAGAAAATGTTTAAAGGCTTTATAGATAGCAAATTCACATGTTTTATAATTGTGATAAGCCCCCCAAAAAAATAAGATCACATTTTGTGAGTATCTGACATGATATTATCTACATTCCCATCATTACTAACATAGTCTTTTCAATTGAACTCACTCAATTATTTTTTTTTTATATATTTATATATTCGTTAAATATAACTTTTTTCTAGAAAGATCGGTTTTGGATTAGTATAAGGGTGAGAATTATTCGGGGGTATGGAGTTAATCATTCCATTTAATTTTTCTGAAAAATATAAAGACATCATTGTTCATGATATTGTTCTTAAAACGATAATTTAATATGTAGTTAGGAATAGGATGAAACAACATCGTTTTAATCATGTGACAATCAGACACTCTTCAATTTCAATTCGATACTATATATTTTTGTATATAAAAAAATTAAGTTGTTTTTGAAATAATTATAAAACAATAACTTTGGACACTTTCTTATATTTTCCCAAAACTTAAATAACTTTTATTCTAAAAATATCTTAGATAACTTGAAAATTTTGAAGATAACGTGAGGCTTTTTAATTATTTGGGTGACTTCTGTTTATTCTACAGCCCAACTGTCCTTATAAATTTGAGTTTGGGCTAATTCAAACTGGCTTATAATTTAGATTTAGTGGGCTTTATAATATGGGTTGCATATACCCTGATTTACATACATCGCAGGCAATTATTTATATAATTTTATGGCCCAAATTTTATGCCTATATGCTATAACTTTCAAAAATTAATTAAAATGTAGACATTTAATTTTTATTGGAATTAAATAGAATAAAGCCTCCAAAACATTCATACAAAACGTCCATGACCAGCTGTATAAAAATTATTGTTTAACTCGGTAGTTTTTATGGAAACTATTTTCGATTTTAATTATAATTCACTCTCACTTCTCAAACAATACAATGTTGGTTCGTATAAAATTAATTGGATATTTAGTAGTAATATAGTTCAAATATGACAAGAAATTATTGCGAAAACTATTAGCAATTTTCATATATCAAGGTAGTTGGAGAAGCAAAAAAAAAAAAAAAAAAAAAAAAACTTGTAAATATATATATCGTATAATATTTCTCATATGGCAAGAGGTTGCATACAATCCCATAAATTTAAGACAAAAATCATCAAATCTCCCTAAAGAAGACAATCATCAATTTGGGCAAATAATAACGGACAATATCAAATTAAAATATTCAATCCCAAGATTGCACGTATTATTGTTACATGCAACATTGCAACCTCTATATAAATACATAGTAGTATTAATCTTCCAACCACTCGAAGCAGAAAAAAATTAGAAAATGGAAGCAAAAAAAATCATCATTATTTCTATCATTTCTCTTATCGTCACTGCCTCCGCCGTCACGGCTTCCTCCGTCGTCACAGGTAGATTGCTCTTAATTTAATTTCAACTTCATTATATATAGAGAGATAGAGTCAACTATTAAATAGTCATTTTTAAGATATTAAAAATAAGAATTGGCTCGTAAGTAAATATAAAAAGATAAAACATAATCTCCCATTTTACGAATTTGCACCTGCGAAGTCGTATGTGCAAATTCATGGAATGAGGGGCTATTTTATCTTTTTGAATTAACGAATTAATTTTTATTTTTATTATATAAAAATAACTATTTTGATATAGGAAAAATTGCAAATCGAATCACGAGCTATACCCTAAAATGCAATTACAACATAACTTTTGAATCTTTGCAATTAAGTACCCAACCTTTCAATTTTTTGCAATTAAAACATGCCCAAATTTTCCGAGGGACGTGTGGACTTAAAAATTTCACGTCAATACGACATCGTTTCTTATATGAGAAATTTGGACATTTTATTTTTAAAAAAAGTATGGATCGACGGTGTCTCATTGAGCAAGAAATGTTCAATACTTTTTTTTAAGCGGAAAACGACGGCGTTCCATAATCTTTTATAAAATCAAATGTCCGGATTTCTCTTAAAAGAAACAAAGTCGTATTGACGTGGAATTTTTAAGTTCATACGGCCATCGAAAAATTTGGGCGTGTTTTAATTGC
Source organism: Salvia sclarea (assembly GCA_036873715.1). Classification (NCBI taxonomy): domain Eukaryota; kingdom Viridiplantae; phylum Streptophyta; class Magnoliopsida; order Lamiales; family Lamiaceae; genus Salvia; species Salvia sclarea. The sequence goes on from JAYJMF010204769.1 coordinate 7,642, forward strand.
AAAAAAAATGAAAGATTAGGTATTTAATTGCAAAGATTTAAAAGTCGTGTTGTAATTGTATTTTAAGGTATAGTTCGTGATTCGATTTGCAATTTTCCTTTTGATATATTTCCTCTATATATATATTCTAAAAAATTTCAGTAATCTTTTATTCTATTTTTCTAATTTTGGGTTAATGATCAATTTTTGTGTGATGGAAAAAGAGGTGAATCCATATTGTTACGCAGTGTGTTCGGATAAATTTGGAGATAGTAATTGTTTAGCATTGTGCATTGAAAGGAAGTTCAATTTTGGAGCTTGCGGCCAACAACCGGATGGGCCAGATATTCTATGTTGCTGCCAAAAATAGGCATTCCTATAAATTCACGTTTCCACATTATATTTATTATTATTATTATTGGCAAAAAAATAAAGATAAGAGTTTTATTAGATTTGTGGTATGGTCGGAAACCAAAAAAATAAAAATAAAAAAATAAATAAAATTGAGTTGAGATGAATATGTATTTGGTTTTTCAGATTTGAATGAATGAGTAATTTTTTATTGTTATATCTTCTATATGTTTGGAGTGTTGTTGAGGGTCGATTGTTTGTTGGGAATATGTTATTGAATTCGTGCAAAGCTACATTTGCCAGTTTTTAGATTCGTTTTTTGAAAAAAAAATCAAATTAAATTGAATTTTTATGTTCTTTCACAAATAAAATTGAACCGGACGAATACTCAAAATATTGTGAAAAATGAATGAACTGAAAAAACGAATTCAAATTATTTTATATTACTATTCATGGTTTTATTTAAACCAAAAGCATAAATTTTCATTCCATTTGTATAGTTATAATTACTTTTATATAATTATTTTGTTTAAACTTTAAATAAAAATAATATTATATATAATCTAGATTTCGGTTTTGAAAAGACAACCAAATTGCCCGATTTTTTATTATTATTATTATATTATTATTATTATTATTATTATTATTATTATTATTATTATTATTATTATTATTATTATTATTATTATTATTATTAAATCGAATCGGATTGAAAATATGAAAAAATCGAAATGAATTTAATGTTTCGATATAGCCAGGTTATTATTCGAATTTTTATAATTAAATAATATACAAATTTAAATATATACATAATAAGCACTCTCCTTTCGAGACATGATATATAAATGCTTGCAACCTAATCCAAGCATTAAAAATGAGAGCTATAAAAATAAGAGCAAGAAAACATAAACAGATTAATATATAGCTTTGTTGCCAAAAAAATGTGCGATCGTTTTGATCAATTAACTTCACAATTTTGTAAATACTAAAACAATCAAAGAATTACAGTTACACCACTCCCTTTCATCACCAACAACTCCTATAATTTTCCCACATGCAGCTTAATTTCTCTAAATTTGCTACAACCAACTCAATGCAAAAAAAAAAAAAAAAAAAATCACCTTAAAAATCTGTCTGAAAATTTCTCAACTGCAAAAGGGCAAATAGTGAGTGAGAGTGATGAAAAGGAACCTTGATCTCAAATGCAATGGCAATCAAGGGAACTGAAACGATCCACCAATCTGGTTGCTTCCCTCCGGCGGGTTGATCGCGACCCAAAGCAACGATATGATGATCGCGATGAGCCCCGACCACACGAACACGATGGTGGGCGTCCGCCCCCGTCGCCCCATCAGCCCCTTCGCGAACGGGTAGAGATGCGCGAGCACCCAAAAGCTGAAGAAAACGCCTCCGAGGAGCCGGCTCCACTGCGGTATCGTGCTGTAGATCGTCCGGCTAATCCCCACCGCGATCGCGATCAGGTTCACCATCATGATCACGATCGGAGGGATCATCAGAGAGGTCCATTTCACTACGTAGAGATCGGCGAAGTCGTCGTCTTCGTCGTCCCCTGCTGATTTGGATGTGAGGGTGAACGAGATCTCGACCCCCGCCACGACCTTGAGGAGGCCTTGGAAGACGGCAGCGAGATGCGCGCTCGTGCCACCGATTAGCCAGAACTGCTCGTTCCGCCACCACTCCTCGAGCTCGATCCCGGACCACTTGACCTCGAGCACGGCCAGCGCGCAGAGGGTGACGGTGATCGTGAGGAGGTAGACGAGGAACATGACGTCGAGGGATTGCACGATGAACTGGCCGGAGAAGAGCGAGAGCGCCGGGAGGAAGCAGTAGACGATGAGGAAAACCGAGGTGAACGGGTAGATCCCGACGTTGAGGTACGCGATCCGCTGCAGGATCTTCATCCGCGAGCTGGCGAGGAACGCGTTGTTGCGGGAGAAGAAGATCTCGACCGAGCCGGTGGCCCAACGGAGCACCTGGTGGAGCCGGTCCGTGAGGTTGATCGGCGCCGAGCCGCGGAAGGCGTCCCGTTTCGTGACACAATAGACCGATCTCCACCCCCGATTATGCATCCGGTACCCCGTGACGACATCCTCCGTGACCGAGCCGTAAATCCACCCGACGCGCTGCCCCCACTCGGACTTGTCCTCGTACCAGCACGAGATCACGCTGATGGCCTCCGCGACCGTCGACGCATCGAGGAGGTCACGCGGGATGGTGAGGGCCCCCGGCGGCCTCCCGTGCTTCACCGACGGGTGGTCCGCGAGCGGCCGGCCTTGGAACTCTGCGACCGGGATCGAATCGATGAGTAGGGTCGAGTTCCCGAACATCTTCGGCGAGAGAGATTGGATGTTCATCTCCTCGTCGTCCGAGTCTCCCATTCGCAACGCCTTATTCTCCTCCGCGTTGCTCGAGACCGCGGCGTGCTTCCTCCGACGGGGGAAGCAGCAGCTCAGGAATCCCGAGCCGCGTTCCTTCGCTCGAGGAGGGTCGAAGCCGTAGAGAGCGACCCTCCGGAATAGACAACCGGTCCCGACATAGACCGGACCCTGCAGCCCGTCGAGAGCTCGCATATTCCCATCGAAAAACACTGTGTTTCTATTGGCGTATCGATCGGAAGGGTCAATGCCTTCGAACCGCTGAGGGAACTGAACATAGCAGATCCGGTCGCCGCCTCTGTCCATCATGAAACACATCCCTTCCCTCATGGCTTGAGAGTTGTAGATGTAGTGATCGCAATCGAGGTTGAGAATGAACGCGCCGTTGGACATGATTGCTGAAGCTCGGACTAGGGCGTTCATTGCACCGGCCTTCTTGTTGTGATCGTAGCCGGGGCGCTTCTCGCGCGACACGTACACGAGCATCGGGAGACGGATGTCAACATCGGTGAGGTCCATCACCCGAGGCTCCTCAGACGAGCCACAAAGCGGTTCATCGCTCGGAGGCTTCAACATCACCTACAATCGGAAGACGAGAGTTAAATTTGCGGCTCGATTACCGAAGAGAATCGCGTTATACAATCAATACCTGTATGATTCCGGCATGATCGCCCTTCGTGTGCTCGGCAGCAGGGTTCAACCAAGTTCCCGGCCAATGCGTTCCATCCGCCATCCACGTAGCTTTGCTGATCTTGATCGCCTCGAACGGCTCGTCGTCTTTCCTCTGCCTCTGCTCCTTCAAGGCCTTAAGCTCCTCTCTAGCATGATAGGCGTCGGATCTACGACGGATGGAGTCGGGCAGGCTGTTAATCCGGACCTTAAACTCGTCGTACTCGCGCTTGACTCGTCTCCGGTCTTTGACGAAGTCGCTGAGGACCTTATTCTTGTAAGGATCCTTCTTCAAGTTGAAGTAGCTCTCTGGATTCCTCGGCTCGATGTTGTGTTTCCGGCAGAATGGGACCCACATGTTGGCGAAGCTCGCGGCCTCGGCCATAGCCTCGAATGTCAGGAGCGCTCCGCCGTCGTCGGAGACGTAGCAGGAGAGCTTCTCCACCGGATAGTCGGCAGCCAGGATAGACAGTATCGTGTTGGCGGTGACGAGAGGGGGCTCCTTCTCCGGATCCGCAGTCGAGACGAAGATATCCAGACCGGGAAGATCAGACTTCCCCGTGGGGTTGTTTGGAGTTGGTGTCTCGAACTTCTCCTTCAGCACGTTGAGGTCGGTGGCTCGATTGACGGGGCAGAGCTTCGGTAGCTGGTCGAGAATCCAAGAGAAAGCGAACCATATTTCACAAACTACAGACATTCCCCAAAGCCAGACTGCGTCCGTGTTTGGATGTCTGACTCTCCATGTCAAGAAAAAACCGAGAACAACCATCCGAACTAAGACTAGAAGCCTGCATTCGACACGAGTGTCCAAAATCAAGACATGCTCTGTTCGATCGATGAGACAATACTATAAACTACTATCATGCTAGCAAAAGGGGATAATTGCCTCAAAATAAACAAACTTGGAGTCGTTTTTGGTTTTGCACACGAACTTTACAATCTTTTAAGTTTTTCTCACAAATCCCAAATTGAGAGAGAATCCAAAATAAGTAATCAAATCGATGCATTTTGGGATGAATTCAATACCAATTTCAATTTGGATATTGTGAGAAAATGTGATACAAAGTCAAGTTCATGAATTTTGGGGCATTTCGAGTTCGTGTGCGAAACCAAAAAATATATACTTTTATACACATTGAGCCAAGAACTACTATCATGTAAGAAAAAGGGCATAATTGCCTTAATTAAAATACACAAACTTCAGGTCGTTTTTGGTTTCAAAGTTCATGTGCAAAACGAAAAAATGGCTCAAAGTTCGTGTATTATAAGGCAATTAACCCTACAAAAAGACGAAGGCGAATGAGAGCGTATATACCGGTAAGGACTGATAATGGCAGCCGGAATCTTGAGCTTGCGAGTGAGCGGTCTCCACGGTTTGCTCACCAAGTCAGAAGGCTCGACGGTGCGCTCGTTTTTCCCGTTATCGTATCCTCCCTCCTTTGGCCATATAGCATTGCCGTAACCATAAGTCCCCTTCGTCTCAAACAGCCACCGGTTGTGATCAAAATCCCCGGTCTGGCTCCTCATCAGCATCGACTTGGTCGACTTCATCAACGACAGCCTCCTCTCGACCTTTGACATCCCCGCCGGTGGAGGCGGGAGCTGCGGCAGGGCCGGCCATTTCTCCATCGCCTCGTCCAAATCGGCCGCGTTGTACTGCTCCTTGCACCCGGGGCAGATCCCGTCTCCCGTCTTCAACACGTCGATGTAGCAATCCCGGCAGATCTTGAAATCGCACTCGCAGGGGAGGATGTCGTCGCCCCTCTCGTCGCTCATGACCTTCCCGTCGCAGCCGGTGACGGAGCAGGAGGATCCCTTCGCCCCGGCCATCTGCGGGTGGCTGCTGTCGGAGTCGATCACCTTGTCCATCAAGTGGGCCCGCGTCATGCTGTTGAATCCGCCCGTGAAGAGCGAGCTTGACACGTACTGCTCCTCGACCTTCTGCGTGACGGGGTTGCTGGGCTGGTTGTCGGGGGTCGGGGGGATGTGGACCGTGTAGTCGAGGAAGTCGCCATTGCCTAGCTCGCTGTCGAGGTCGTCACGGGAGTAGCTTACGTAGCGGCCTGATGAGGTCCGACGGGCAAATGTGACGTGGGACGGCAGAGGCGGCCTCCCGTTTTGGGACTCCGTCATCTCGGAATCTGTCGATAGATTCGACCTACTCGCCTTAAACGACTTGGATGCCATCGAAATCGACTACTTTGTGTGAAGCTATATCCTGAAATTGTTGAAAAACAGATCACTAAATCTCAAGTTTTGCTTACTGATTTGGTCCAAACATACAAAAACAAGCAATTGGAACTGAATTGATGCAAACATATCACTAAATCTCAAATCTTGTTTACTAGATTGGTCCCAACATACAAATCAAGAACATCAATAGCTTAAAACAATGAAGCATAGTAAAAGACAGCAATTGGAACTCAAAATTGATAGAAACATATCACTAAATCTCAAATCTTATCTACTAGATTGTCCCAACATTCAAAAACAAGAATATCAATAGCTAAAAACAATGAAGCAAGTAAAAAGACAGCAATTGGAACTGAAATTGCTACAAACATACCACTAAATCTCAAATCTTGTTAACTAAATTGGTCCTAACATTAAAAAACAAGGACATCAATAACTCAAAAGTAAAGTAGAGGACAACAATTGGAATAGAAATTGATACAAACACATCACTAAATCTCAAATCTTGCTTACTAGAATTGTTCCAACATACAAAAACAAGAAGACAACAATTGCAACTGAAGTCATTGATATAGACAAGGTGGCATCACTGAGACCTATAAATCTAATCACATAAAAACAGGCAAAAAAAAATTGTCCTAATCAGATTGCATCAGATCACCATTACTCAAATTGAGGTCACACCTAAATCTAGCAAAATCTCTAACTAAAATTTTAAAAGGGGCATTTCAATTTAAGTCAAATTCCCAGATTCCCCATTCATAAAGACAAGATCTTGCAAATATTTCAGAGATTTGGACAACATTAAACTTACCCCCAAAATACTGATGATGGCAGCAACAGCTCTTTAGTGAAGCATTTGAGAGGTTTTCAGCCTCTTTGGAGTTAGTGTGGGAGAATTGGAGCTGAGTGATGAGATGCAACCATAATTTTTATATATGCAAATGTGTGTGTGTGTGTGTGTTTATATATATAAGGCAAGTAAAAATGGAGACAAAAATGTGTAGAAGTAATGCTCTCGCCGGCTCTCTCTCTCTCTCTCTCTCTCTCTCTCTCCCTCTCTCTCTTTCTCTCTCTCTCTCTATGATTGAAGAAGCAGGCTGCCCATGAGAGAGAGCATTATTTTATCTACACTTTCAATCTTCGATTGCGAATTTGCTCTCTCTCTCTCTCGTGTTCATATAATAGGAGCAGACAGGCGGCAGGCAGCTGGAGATGAAATTTAACTGTATAGTGATTTTTTTATTACATGATTTTACTCATGTCTTTTTCCTGTACTTTCCCTTCTTCATTTTTTTATATTTTCTTTTATTTTTAAAAATCCCGATTATGTTCTTGTAATAATCATTCATTGTTATTTGTCACATAAAAAACTAATGGGAATGTATAATAACAAAAATGTAAGTGTTAAAATAGTTATTTTAAGATAGAAAAAGTAAAAATTGGTATGAAATAGAAAAAATATAAATAATCTCTTATCTTCGTGAAACGATGTATTTTACACGCCATTTTAAGAATTTGTATGTGTGAATTTGTGAGATAAAGTGTAAAAATATATCATTTCATGAATTCGCATGTTCAAATTCATAAAATGAGATATTTTTTTTATATTTTATATTAATTTTTTATCTCTACAATATTAGAATTCCTATTTTAATACATTTATTGGATAATAAATGATCATTAAGCTGAAGATTTCTAAGAGTGTAAAAGTAGGACGACAGTCCCATGTTTTCCGCCTAGGGTCCCATCTTGGTCTGAATTTATGAATTTAATTCCAAATATTGAATTTTTCTCAAGTCTTTTATAATAACTAGTATATTGCCCACGCGATGCGTGGGTGAGTTATAATGCTATTTAATTTCATTCAAATTTTATTTTATTTTTATATGATTTAAAAATTAACCAATAAAACTTTGTATTATATATATATATATATATAGGGATAGGTTCAGGTAGGAAAGGTAAATTTCGTAGGAAATAGGAATGAATTTGGGCCTTT
>JAYJMF010205097.1:0-15223 GCA_036873715.1 Salvia sclarea
CATATATATATATATATATATATATATATATATATATATATATTGAACATATTACTAAATCTAAAGCTTCCAAAATCTCAATTAAATTTAAATGTAACACTAATGTTCATTAATTTAAATGTAGTGTTTATTTGAGTAAAAGAGTCGGCTACCGGAGATTGGCTCTCTCAAATGACTCACATTAAGTAACTCACACGTAACTACACTTTCCTTCTTTATATATACGCGCAGCTTAGATTCTCCAAAACCACTCCCACCATTCCTCCCGAGTTCCACACCACACTCGATTATATTCCCTTCACCACCGGAGATAATGATTCGCTGCGGCGCCGGTGCACTGCTCCTCCTTGCGCTCTCGATCCTCACCGTCGCTCACGGCCGCCATGATCTCCTCAGGATGCCGACCGAAGCTCGCCGCTTCTTCGACGCCGGCGACGACTCCGTCGGAACTAGGTGGGCGGTGCTGTTTGCTGGATCCTCCGGCTACTGGAATTACAGGCATCAGGTGAGATCGCCGATCGAAATTCTGTTCAATTTGTGGAATATTTTATCTCTGCGTTGATTTTTTCTATGGCTGGGGATGAGATTATTGAAAATATGCAGGCATTAGTTGACTGAAGTGGTTTTGTAATTTTGTTTTGTTATTGGAAATCGATTTTTGAAGCCCTGGTTTACTTTTTTGATTAGTGGAAGTGATTAAGTTAAGCTTGTGTTATTGCTGTTTTTACGATTTCTATTTTTTATTTTTTCGCATTTGATTGTGTGTGTGTGTGTTTTTTTTATCAACTCATGGTTAGTGAATCATCATAAACTGAGTCGTGAAGTCTTTTTCATTCATATATTTTACTGTATTTTTGGATTTTTTTTTCATCAAATGGTTTTGTTTTTGTTATTGGGAGCCAAATTTGAAGCTCTGGTTTAGTATTTTGATTTGTAGAAGTGATTAAGTTAAGCTAGTATTATTGCTGTTTTCATGATTTCTATTTTTTATTTTTTCGCATTAGATTTTTTTTTTTTGTGTGTGTGTGTGTGTTTATCAACTCATGGTTAGTGAATCATCATAATATGAGCCATGAAGTCTTTTTCATTCATATATTTGACTGTATTTTTGGATATTTTTGCATGATTTACCAAGATTATTGGAAATCTGCAGGTAGTTAGTTGACTGAAATGGTGTTGTTTTGTTATTGGAAGCCGATTTTGAAGCTCTGGTTTATTTTTTTTGATTGGTGTGGAAGTGATTAAGTTAAGCTAGTGTTATTGCTGTTTTTGCCTACTTCTTTTCGGATTAGATCTTAATTGCGTGTGTGTGTCGACTAATGGTTAGTGAATCATCATAGTCTGAGTCATGAAGTCTTTATCATTCATATATTTTACTTTTTTTTTGGAGAATTTTCATGATTTACCATGTTTGCTTGACGGCTACTCGTTCTCCACTTTTGACTTTGTCGTTGCTTAAACTATATGTTTTGTGATTTTCTACACAGTATGTTAACCCTTTTCCACTTTTTTGTCTCTTAATTTAGCTGTCACTCAATTTTAAAATTCAGAATATCACACACACTTTTACTGTGACGACGACTGGAAAGGATAAGAGTCTCTCGTTTCCTTTCCTTTCCTAGAAGTTGTGGTTATGAAATTTTTTTAAATATTCTTTTGTCATAAACAAGAATTTAGGCGACAAACGTTACTTTGGCTGGGGAGGAATAATTGAATGAAGTCATGAAAGATATAACTAATATATTTAAGCTAGTGGTTGTCTTTGGCGTGCTCCAATAGACTATAATGGATGATGCTTCGCTGGCGCCGCAAATATTGTAATAAATCATAGGCCCCCCAAATAATTTAAGTTGCTGATCTTGGCTAGTTGAGAATTCACATATTCTTCTTTTCTTGATATGCATCTTTGCTTACCTGCCCTTCATTTGCCTTGCAATCTTGAGTTTTGCCTTAAGATGAGTTGAAGTTGACATTAGGTAACTGGTATATGACATAATTTTGTTATCAAGAAATTTGATCCAAATAATTTAAGTTGCTGTGCAGAGCTGATCTTGGCTAGTTGAAACTTCACATATTCTTCTTTTCTTGATATGCAACTTTGCTTACTTGGCCTTGATTTGCCTTGCAATCTTGAGTTTTGCCTTAACATGATTTGAAGTTGATGGTATATGACATAATTTTGGAATCAATAACTTTGATTTGAAAACTTGGTATTAACACTAAAACAAGTCTGTATAAAGGAAAAACATCCACATATGATTGAAGAAAGAAAGTGAATTTGCAAGAAGAATATATGAGTGAGCAAGCAAGAACCCATCTGTTATTTGCTTGTTATATGTTTATATATCTCCGATTTTCCTCTGTATTGGATCGGTCAAGCTGATACACATCCCTTCTGTATCATACCAGGCTGACGTATGCCACGCATATCAAATCTTAAAGAGAGGTGGCCTGAAGGATGAAAACATTGTAGTTTTCATGTACGACGACATTGCCTACAACAGAGAAAACCCTCGGCAAGGTGTCATCATCAACAACCCCCATGGCGAGGATGTTTACAAGGGAGTTCCAAAGGTTCGTGCTCGTTTAAAACGTTCTAATTGCTCGTTGATTGTAGAAAAAGGCGATTTCCCTTACATGGTTTATTGGCGCAGGATTATGTGGGAAATGCGGTAACTGCCCAAAACTTGTATAACGTGATTCTCGGCAACAAAACTGCAGTGAAGGGAGGTAGCGGGAAGGTTGTGGACAGCGGCCCGAATGATCACATCTTCATATATTACACAGATCACGGCGGTCCTGGAATTCTTGGTCTGTAAATTCATCATTTCAGTATGCAGCATGTGTATCTACCGTTGATTAAGTTTTCGCGTTTCACTGATTTCTTGATGTTGGTTTGTATGCTCAGGGACGCCTGCCGGACCATATATATATGCGGACGACCTAAACAATGTGTTGAAACAGAAGCATGCTTCTGGGACATATAAGAGTCTGGTAAACTTCATTTTTGTATACAATCATTAATCTTTGAAGCACAATAGGAAACTAAATATCTCTGTATATGCTCGATTGCTCGTAGGTGTTTTATCTCGAAGCGTGTGAAGCTGGGAGCATATTCGAAGGTCTTCTCCCCGAAGGCTTGAACATATACGCAACGACTGCCTCAAACGCGGTGGAGAGTAGTTGGGGAACCTACTGCCCGGGAGAGTACCCCGCTCCTCCCCCGGAATACAGCACCTGCTTGGGAGATCTCTACAGTATTGCTTGGATGGAGGATAGGTAATATACCGCATATTTCAATGTTTCCGACTTCATTAGATCATCGTTCATATACAACGACCTTTTTTTTCTTGCTATCACTCAAATTCAGTAACATATCAACTAAAATCTGGTATAAGAACATGAAAATGGTAAAGGATGATCGTCTAGTTAATTCGGAGGATAGGTAGTACACTAATACCATATACTTCAACGTTTCCGACTTCATTAGATCATCGTTCGTATACAGTGAACTTTTTTTCTTGCCATCACTCAAATTCAGTAACATATCAGCTAAAATCTGTTAAAAGAATATGAAAATGGTGAAGGATAATCGTCTAGTTAGTTCAGAAACAAGTATTTTGTGGATTAATGTTAACCTGATTGTTATCGGCTTTATGGTATTATCAACAGTGACATACACAATCTTCAGACCGAGACTTTGAAGCAGCAATACGAGCTGGTAAGATATCGCGAAACTAAACTTTCCTTTGCCTAAACGAAGCTGTTAATCGATTTGTGTTTTGCATTTTCAGGTTAAGAAGCGAACTTTGAATGACAATGGCTACTACGGCTCACACGTCATGCAATATGGCGATGTGGAGATAAACGCGGAGGCACTTTATCTGTATATGGGCACGAATCCTGCAAACGACAATTTCACTTTCCAGGCCGACAATTCTCTGATGCCGGCTTCACAAGCTGTCAACCAGCGCGACGCTGATCTCCTGCATTTCTGGCATAAGGTGTGTGTCCCAAAACCAAGCTGATCTCGTGTTTTTTGAACGAGGATCATCAATGTAACGTTGCTCGATTTTTGATGCAGTTCCGCAACGCTGCTGAGGGCTCTGACCGCAAGGCAGAGGCTCAGAGCCAGCTTGCTGAAGCCATTTCACACCGCGCCCACCTTGACAACAGCATCAAGCTGATCGGCAAACTCCTCTTCGGAATCGAGAAGAGCGACGAAGTCATGAACCACGTCCAACCCACCGGGAGGCCTCTTGTCGAAGACTGGAGCTGCATCAAATCTATGGTAAAACAACACTAACACAACCCAAAAAAAATGCTTTCACATCTTCTTAACCCGGAATGGCTGGGGATATATCTACAAAAGTTTCTTATAGGAATCCAAAATCCAATATTTTAAAATAGTATCGAGAATAACCGGAAGACTGACTTGGGAAAAACTTATGATTACACCAATTACAAGAAACGAGATGTCGAAGGGGCTTCTTACTTCCCAAATGGATCCAAAATACTTTCTCAATTCATCCTATTTCACCAGATCCGGGGAAAAGTCAATATACTTTTAATGTCGAATCAGGATCACACTGGGTATTCTAGTAATTGTTTGGTTAGAAAGCTCAATCCAATTAAGTCCGTAGCGTCTACCGATTTCTTCATATCCCCCTTCTTTGTAATATTCTCATTCAAGAAAAAACGTTTATTCGTCTCTGCAAATGCAGGTCAGGACATTCGAGGCTCGTTGCGGGGCCCTATCCCAATACGGGATGAGGCACATGCGATCTTTCGCCAACATCTGCAACGCGGGTGTGAAGATCGAGGCGATGACCGAGGCTGCTGCACAAGCCTGCACCACCTTCCCTTCCAACTCGTGGAGCTCGCTCTATCGGGGATTCAGCGCTTGATGCTGATAATTCATCGTCGTCGTCGACGTCGTCGTGCAGCCCGATTATACGAGGGCTGGGATGCTCAAATATGGAAGCATTAGGTTTGTAGTTATATGAAGATGATCTTGATGTTACATATATATATAATTAATTATATATATGATATATGTTGATATTGTTATTGGTGGCTTTGTTGTACATAGTGCCCAGGAATATAAGGCCCTATTGCTATTCTTGTTCATACAATCAAATTGGATACAATGTAATGAGATGGAAGAAACTTCAATACTTATGTTTATAAGAGCTAGCAAGTTTGATGAAATTATTGGTTGTTGAGTAATTTATGCATTATTTTACTATTAAATTATGCTATTGTATTTAGATCGCTTGAAAGCAAAATGAATTCCCGCTTTTTTGCCTTCTACATAAGACTTTGAGAACACTCAAAAGTCAAAACCATAGAATACTAAGGTTTATACAAACTAATTTTAAACCAAATTTTCAGGCTTTCAGCTTTCAAAATATTTCACGACACCCTTATAATATATATAGAGTATTTGGTTGGGAATTTGCAAGCAAAAGCTTTAATTTGAGAACTATTGGCATAACAAATTTAATGCACGATAATTTTTTTTTTACTAGCTTCATATATTATTAACAATGATATATTTAAATTGTTCTCTTCACTTGACATTTAGAACACAAACATCTGCAATGCAGATGAACAACTTTAATCAATGATCAAACTGAGAAAGAAAGAAAAACACGTTAATATTTATTCACTAATAAAACTTTCATTAAAAATTTACACAATTATGGACCCCTTAGCATTGAAATTAATGTATTCCATTAAATCTTAAGATTGCCTCTTTATTTTCCACTATATAATTTTCAATGAATTATAATTACTTATTTTTCACTAGAAACGGATCGAAGAAGAAAAAAAGCCACATTACATTATCAATGTGACACAACTTTTTGACTTTTTGTTTGCTTTTCTTTTTCTCTTTTTTTTTTTAGATTAAATTGCATATATCATCAATTCATCATCAAGAAAAATAAATAAATTAAGCCGATCACGTATATTTTAGTGAGACAAAATTTCAAAATTTCCAACTAACCAAAACATCTACTTACAAAACGTGTTCGACTTAATAAAGCGCGGATGAATTTCAAATTATTGGCTTCTTTCAAACTCCAAATACGAGCTAAACAAAATTAGGGCATAATTAGGTATATTAAACCTAACCACAATAAATTAAGTTAACTATGGTTTACTTAATCACATGTTAAGCGCCAGTTAGCGAGAAGGCTCCATGATTAATCTATTGCTAAATAAAAAAATCTATAAAAAAAAATCACACAAAATAGCCAACTAACGGCGTAAAATATTCCGTTAGATCATTCGAGCAGCGCTCACGTGCGGCGCAGTAACGCCGTCGCTAACAGTCGAGACGGCGAGCCATCAGCCCCTTGATGAGAATTCAACGGTCCAGATTGAAAGCGGAGAACGGGACGGTATAAAACTGGAGGCTCTAAAGGAAAATGAGAGCATTTCGTATTTTTGTGTTATTTCTTCGCAAGAAGTGGAAAAAACCAGCTCTCTCTCTCTCTCCCTCTCTCTCTCTCCCCCTCTCTGAAAAAATTGAGGAATTGATTGGAAAATTGGAGAACAATTGCAAGGTGTTTCATCTGGTGAGTGGTAATGCAGTGAATATGTAATGATCGAAACGATTTAATACTGATATATAAATTTCTCAGTTTCCGCGAGTTTAATTGAATTGAAGAAGTTTTCGCATATAAATTGAAGTCTGGATTTTCGTTGACCGTATCTGAAACCGCAGGCGCATTATCGGATTAACGTTTTGGAAGATATTGGAGCTCGATTGTGCTGGAAGTTTTGATGCAGTCCGATTGGATTTCTGGAAGGATTTTTGCTTCGCGAGGTTTGTAATTATCGTTATTTTGTATTTTATTCGATTTTTTTTTTTTGTAATACTGTGTTGATATTTTGCTCGGCAGGTGAAGTTTTGAGAGATTTGAGATCGGTTTCGTGGATGAGAAGATCGCAATTGATCGCGGAAACGTGATATTTCTTCTTGTTTCTCTGCTGAAAGCGCTGTTTTCAGCGCTTTTGAGAGGAAATCAGCTGAAATTGCTGGGGATTCTGCTTGTTTTTGAGGCGTATGTGACGTGAATTCGTCTCATCTGCAGCTTATTCCGAGAGGTTCAGTCTGTTAACTTCTAAATTGGGCGACCGAGGTAATTTGTTTGGAAATTTAAGATCAGAAAATTGGTGTATAATTTGCATTGTGTTTGACGAAATTCTTTTTTGTTGGCTGTTGTCGCAGATTTGAAGGACTTCGGCTTTACTATTTTTTCATCAGATTTTTATCGGCAGAGATTGTAGGTTGCAGTGGAAGATTTCAGGTGTTTTGCAGGTAATGGTGATTTTCATTTCCTCCCTCTCTCTCTCTCTCTCTCTCTCTCTGAAAACGAGAATCTCTCTTTTTCAAATTGTTTCAGCTTCATCTTTCACCAATCTCTCACCAGAGTTTCTTGACGTTTGATTCAAGTGCTCTATCTCAAGTTTTGCCCAAATCTCTTCTTCTTCTTCTTCTTCGAATTTCGCGAATCTCCTAAAAAGTTTCCTCTCTCTGAAGTGATGCTGCACTCCAGTTGACCTCAAAAATCGAGAACCAGTTATCATATTTCAACAATTTGTCAATTTCCATAACCAGATCGAGCAAATTAGCCCAAAAATGTTTTAAAAAAACCATGACAGACTGCTCTGCTCCTGACATTTACTCTTTCCAGAAAATTTAATCTCTCTTCATCCGATGAATATAAACCCACGCATTTATCTCCACTTGTTTCCTCCACCAAAAATACCAAATTCCCTGATTGTTTCTCAATATCTAGCCACAATTATTTTTTGCAATATTCGGTTTCTTATCTCATCTAGCCACAATTGGCTATAAAGCTCTTGCAATTTGAAATTCCGTGATAATGTTTTTGAGTTTTTCTCTCATCTTCCTCTTTTTTTACTATTTCTTTTCTCTCCATGACACCATTATTGGCACAAAGTTGCAACAGTATTTAATTTACTTAACAGAACCTTAAACTCCGTTAATAACGAGAGCCAAATGTTACTTGACGGCGTGCAGGCGTACAAAAGGGAGCGATGGAGAGGAACATTACTCACTCCACCAATAGAGACGGCTTGCTGCTGAGACCTGAATCCAAGTCAGCCGTTACGACGTCGTCTGACTTCGTTTTGCAGTGGGGAAACAGGAAAAGGCTACGCTGCATGAAGTTCCAGGCCAAGGACCACACCAATAACAACCACCCCTCCGGTTCGGGCCCGGTTCAGCGCGCCACGACCCGGATCGATCGCCGGGTCGTCCGGTCCGATCTCAGCAAGAGAGAAGATCCAAATTCGACTGTTAAGAGTAACGGCGGTGGTAACGGATATTTGAACCTCCGTCAGCGGCCGGCGTCGCCGTCTCACCGAATTTTGAGGTATGATTAAAATTAATTCTGAGCTATTTTAGCTCTATTTGATTTTCCTTAAAATTATTTTTGAGCTATTTTAATTATTTATTACTAGCTTTTTATGTTGACCTGTTTTTAATCGGAAGAAATTAAATTAATTTTGAGCTATTTTAATTCTTTTTTAGCTTTTTATGTTGACGATCTCTTTTTATCGGAAGAAATTATTAGCTGTCGAGGATAATCAGTCTCATCGATAATTTTGAACTTTTATATTTAAATTTGTGGAGGAAAACAAATTATTCTTGTATTCATTATTGGTGGTGGGGTCTAATACATTCGTCCTGGTCCGGATCCCTTTTACTTAAAATAATCCTTGTTCTTCACCCGAATTCATCCCCCTTTTCATGCAATAATTCCTGTGTATAAATAGTGTTTAAATGTGAGTTGATAATTGAAGTTTTTGGTTTCCTCAAAGCAAAAAATGAAAAAGTGTTTTTGGCCTATATTGATTAAAGATTTGAGTAAATGGCATCGTTTTTCCCTTCATTTCTTGGAAGCTGCTGATTGGTTGGCTTGGGAGAGTGGGCCCATTATTTATCCCCATTTCCACTCCTTTGGCAATGAATTGTTATTTTCCAGGATTGTTAGATCCACGCCACATTTTGTATAATATTTCAAGATTAGGACACGTAAACCATCAAAAATTAAGGTAACGAATTCCAATCCAACGGCTCAGATTCCTCCAAAGACCCACCTCACACCCACACCCATCGTGTTTTCCTTTTTCTCCCCCATTTTTGGTATCTCTCTCTCTCTCTGTATTTGCACACACTGCCCTCAAATATCACGTCTCTTTGTATTAAATTAAGGTTGCGACCTATATCAGAAACCATATCCTCTCTTAAAACCAACTCCCCCAGTCTCTGATCCAAAAACACTACCCCACACCCACAGGGCTATTTCCGTAATTTTCCCTCGCACCCTTTTAAAAATCTGTTATTTTTTAACTGTTTGTTTTACATTTTATTGTATTTTTTTACTAGTATAACATTTTTTTTGTTCTGGGTTGTCAATTTCATCTATAGTCATAAAAGTAGTTGGAGTTTGTATGAGATATGATGTGATTAATTCTTGCTTTATTCAATCTTTGTAGGAATTCAGAGAGCTCTCTTGTCATGAGAGGCCACAGCAACGGAGTGAGGGGATTGACATCCCCGGAAAGAGGAGAGAAGCGAGGTGGTGCCGCCGGCAGCGGCGGCGGCAACAATAATAGCACCCTCCTCCATCATAGCACCAAAAACAACAACAATAATTCTAGCCATCACAACGACAACAACCACTACCAACACGGCGGTGGCTCCGGCTCGTCCGGGACCGCCCACGACGAGAAGAAAGGCAACGGCTCGTCCTCGGGCGGCGACACCACCATCGTGGCCGTGTGGCCGCCGAAGTTCGTGATCGCCTTGACCAACAAGGAGAAGGAGGAGGATTTCATGGCGATTAAAGGGTCCAAACTCCCCCAGAGACCCAAGAAACGAGCCAAGTTCGTCCAACGCACTCTCAATGTGAGTCTTACAATTCCCTTTATAACTTCTTGTTGAATATTTGAATCTTTGTGTTTTACTGAAATATGATTAATTGCCTCTTGAGTTAGGTAAGGTATTATTCCATAATTTGGAGAAGATTGATCTAGATTTCTTGTCATGGATATGAAAAAACCAAGCATAGGAAAGCAAGGGACTTTATTCTTAAGCTAATAACAAGGCTTGTTTTATTTATGTTTGGTGATAACTGATGAGGAAAAAGCAATAGATGGGAACTTTTATTTAGCTAGCTGCATTAAATCTTTTCACCGGTTTTACACGTGGATAAGTTTGCGAGATGAAATAAAGGGCATTAAATATACTATCTGTGAATAAATAAATACATAGCTTGAAAAAAAATGGAAATAAAACACATCGCAGCAATGTAGGGTAGGTGCGATGTACACAAATACAATCCCTTTTTGCCCATCCATTTTGGTCGTAAATGAGCGGCGACTTTCGCTTTCATCTTTTACTTGGAAGGGCATATCCGACATTTCACCATGAAGTGCACAAGATTTGTAGCTATAGTGCCTGTTTTGCAACTTGCGTTTGTTGTTTTCTACTGTTGGAGAAATTCGATGTGAAAATGATTATTTAGTTCTTGCTTTTTTGCTACACTTTTGAAGTTGGCTCATAATAGTAGCCACACACCACCAACGCTTTATATATCATTCGTTTATTTTTATTTAAATATTGGTTGCAACTGCTGCAATAATTTGTTTTGGTGGGGGCTCTGTTTTTCTGTTCATCCTTTTGTGTAACGTGACAACGCATTCTTTCTGGCTTCTTTGTGTTATATATATTGACATGTTGGTTGGATTTTTAATTGATGAACCTAATTTTATCCGAAAAATTATTCTTTATCAAATGTTTTTAAAAAATATATGTTTTAATTTTTTTTACTAATGTTTTTTTTTTTTTTTTTTTTTTTTTTTAATTTTGTGAATTTTGCAGTTGGTTAGTCCAGGTGCATGGTTATGCGATCTGACCTTGGAAAGGTATGAGGTCAGAGAGAAGAAGGTTTCTAAGAAGGTGATGCTCTCTCTCTATTTGTTTTTATATTTTTATGTATATTTATATTTATATTATATAATTTATGAATATATAGTTATTTTTATATATAGGAAATGTATCAAAATAGCCATTTTCATATATTAAAAATAAAAATTGCTCCGTTAATATAAAAATACAAAATTAAGCCCTTCATTTTACGAATTTGCACATGCGAATTCATGGAATGGGAGGTATTTTTTATCTTCTTATATTTACTGTGATTAATTTTTATTTTGATTATCTTAAAATGATTATTTTAATAATTGCCGTATACATTATAATTTATTAATATATTGGGTTTTTGATTTATTCAGAGACCTAGAGGGTTGAAGGCGATGGGAAACGTGGAGTCGGATTCAGAGTAGATTTGGTGAGGAGATTAGTATTATAAGTTAAGCTCTGAGAGTTGAGATTGTGAAAATATTTTCCCAAAAAATGTGGGCTTCGAGATGGAAATTCTTGCGGTTCAATATAATTTAATATTTACATCTTTGCTTTTCTGTGCACATCTGTCGTAATAATCAATTTTTTCATTTTATTTATTTTTTGTCAATAAGAGATCATGTTCTCGGATCTTTCACAACTGTAGTATCTCTGAATTGTTGAATGTAATTACATGATATATTTCACCAAGCAAAGACTATAAAAAAAATGAACAAATAGAGAGAGAAAAAAAAAAAAAAAAAGACGAATACAGTGTAAAAATAAAATTTCTTAAAACATGAAGGAACTTGGCCTGTATTTATTCATAATCTTTTTTATTTGTTTTCGAACATTGATCATAATCGCAATTGGGTATTTGGGCCTTCAAAAATATTTATCGCAATTGGGTTTAAATATACATATTGATTGGGCTTTCAACATCTGCTCTTACTACAATCAAAATGTTGGAACCATTTTGCTACTAATATACATATTGAAAATCAATTATTTGGTGATAAACAATTGAAGAGCTATTTGATAATTCTAAAAAACACGGCAAAATAAACATGGCATCGACTATTTCCTCTGTCGCATTATTATTTAATTAGGTGAGACATTTCGAATGAGACTTGTATCGAATAACACTTCAATATAATATAGAGAGACACATTTACGTTAGGCCGGCCTAACGTTAGTTCCCGGCCCAATTAATGTATAAATAATGAGAGTGACAATAATAATAGGGGGCGGCAAACAACAAAAGGCGGATAGGGGGCGGCAAACAACAAACGGCTCCGCCTTCGGCTTCGATAATTAATATATAGATAATAAGACCGGCAACAATTATATTTTTACGGCTCGCTCCGGGTTCGCCTTCGGCTCCCCCTCGCTCGACTCATGATTTAGAATAGGAGCGACAAACAATTGGCCTAACGTTAGGCCGGCCTAACGCAAATGTTTGTCTAATATAGATATCGGAAAACACAATCTCCCTCTATTTACATTCCCTTTGAAGTTTGTAGTTTTTGAATTTTAAGAGGCTTGATTTTGGTGTTGTATAGAAAGTCGCAATTAGCTACACTAATTTTGATTATGAGAATTTCAATGAGTTTAGTGCAAAATAATCACCTTCCAAGTCACGATTAGCTACACAAATTTTTGGATTACGAGAATTTCAATGAGTTTAGTGCAAAATAATCACTTCCACGATAAGTGAATCAAACAAATTAGAAGATTATACAGAAAAAAGAATTACACATAAAAAATGTAATAATGCGGAGTGAGTATTACAAAACGAGAAAGGATTTCAAATATTCAAAATCCTAGTAAGAAAACATACATCTCCAAATCAAATCCCCAAATCAACATCGCCAAATCCCCCAAAAATCACAACCAATATACATACATTCCGCTTTCAAATTCAGATCCTGAGCGCCGCGCCGAAGACGAACGAAGCCACCGCGACGGCGATCGACGGCAGCGCCACTCCGGCCGACGACGCCGGAGCCGGCGCCGGACCTTCCTGCGCGGCGGAGCTGCCGATTAGCGCGAAGACGGTTGTCGCGATCGCCATTGAAGCCACCAGAACTCTGCTCTGAGAAATCGCCATTGCAGCTGCTGCTGTGTTTGTGAGAGAGAGAGAGAGAGAGAATGTGTGTTAAATGCAGTGGAAATTGAAGAATGAATTGAGGTGATTTGCAGAGAGATTTTAGAGTGGGGAGAGAGAGAGAGAAATGAGAGGGGATTTATAGAGAGTGGGTTTGGTCGGTGGGGCCGGGCAGCTAGGGTGGACGGGCAGCTGCCCGAATTTACAGACTGGCTGAAATGGAGAGACAGCTATTTGATACGACGGCGTACTTACCTGCCCCGCCCACTAATCATTCATCTCTCTATTATATGCTCGATCGTGTTTCATTCAAAACGTCTCATTTCTTTCCAAGACAAGTTACTCAGGAGATGAATATAGTCGAAAGGAGCAATTGCGCGTAAAAACACGAACTTTCGTTGCCATTGCTAAATATTCGGGAGTTAATCCATTCAATCTGTCCACAAATACAGAGGATGAAGGGTTTAGGGTGGATAGGAGTTCTTTTACTTTTCAGTATTAGGTTAGGAACTTGAGTTCAAAAATAAATCTATTCAAAATCAATATATGACAATTTCGTATTTGATAATGCCTAGTCTCCAAATTTAGCTTTTTCATCGGTGAAACCCGTGGCTTTCCCTGTTTCCCTATCTAACACTTCACACGACAAAATAATTCCGACGGATTAATTATGACGTGAATGCATATCATTAGTCCATGTAGACATTTGAGGTGTTCACTGTTCACCTCAGTTTTGATCCGTCAGAGTCGTTGTTCGTCTTGCGAAGTTCGTTTATTTTGATGCAAATCTTTTTGTTCACGTGCAAAATCAGAATTTCGTAAAAGTCGATGTGTTTGAGCATAATTGAAAAGTGGGACATTTCCAATATAACCCTTGGAATTTAATGAAACAATGATTACACCATACACATATGAACACGAATACGAATTCAAAATTCAAAATTATTGTGTGAACGGTCGTTTGACAAATATGTTGTGTCACCGCTACACTTTAAATATCCGTTGGATTTATTATAAAGTTTGCCATTATTGAAAAAAGAAAATCAAATGTAGTGAATAATATATCATGAATTTTGGCAGCTCAATAATATCATCTCACTTATATAGGCAACCAAATAGAATTTTATCATTATTTCTCTCCCCAACTCATAAAAATAATACTATCATAAATTCATCTTCACTAATTTTCTCTTTTAACATCTCATGACTTTGCATAATACTCTCTCTCTCTCTCTTAACCAACAAAGCATAAATTCTGATGGTGACTGAAATATCTAATATGCAAAAACAAGAAAATATTCGAATTTAAATAAATAATACTATAATCCAACTATTGAAAAAGAAGATTGATGAGAAGGTATAGAGTGTGGGGATGAATGATGGGTAAACTATAATAACGGCAACCTGAAAATGGGGCAAGTTTCCGTTAAATTGGGCCACGTGGTTGGCTTATTACTTAACAGAATCGTACATTTATACGGGTATATATGTAACGGCGAATACACGGCGACGCTACCACCAAAATTCCCGATTTTCCAGAACCTTCTTCGATCGTCTAGCACCAACAACGAATTATATGTTGATGAATTCGATGGTCGAAAATTGAGATAAAGAAAAGAAAAAAAAGAAAAAAATAAAAGAAGGATAAACGCCTTATTAAATGTCGAATTATTCTATTTTACGACTACAATAAATATCTAAAAATTGACAATTGAAAACATTAATTATAGTATATTTTTGCACTTGGAGCTAAAATTCTACTTTCGACCAGTGTTGTGAAAACCGGACCGGATCAGTCGGTTCGACCGATTTAACCGCGAACCGGTCACGGGGGCGGTCCGATTTTCATATTTTTGCAGAGTTCTAAAAAACCGATGCGAACCGCTTAAAACCGGTAAAAAACCAGTGACCCAATGAACCGGTTTTAATTAATTTAAATAATTGTACAGTGAGTAAAATGATAAAGGTAGGATTTGAACTCATGACCATTAGGTTGGTAGACTAACACAACAACCAACTACACCAATTTGACACTTATGATAAAAATTATGTGATTAATTGATTTATTATTATTATTGTTATTGTTATTGTTATTGTTATTGTTATTATTATTATTATTATTATTATTATTATTATTATTATTATTATTATTATTATTATTATTATTATTA
>JAYJMF010205207.1:0-15220 GCA_036873715.1 Salvia sclarea
AAATATGCTCGAACTTATTTAATTTAAATCACGTTAGTTCCAATGTATTACTTTAATTACACTAATCATATTATATATAAGATTATAAAATTATTTTTAAGTAGAGATTGAGTGGGATTAAAATTATGAAGTAAATTAGGATTTAGATGGAAGGTGCTAAAAAAGAAAAATCCACTTGGACATTGTAGAGTAAATGATGGACTTAGGTGACTATCATGGCTCCAAATCCTTTAATAGAGAAGATATGGTGTGACCGTCCGAACCTTCCTATTAGTAAATTAGCCTCTCCAAATTTTTGGAACGAGTTTCATGCACAAATTAACATTTCTTTAATGTCCAAACTCAAAATTGATTGAGAGTTGTTTTTTTTTTGAAAAGTTTTGATTGAGAGTTGTTAAAGTCAATGTTAGCGGGTACTTTGATTTTGTTTTGGAAATTTGATGACTGTGAAATTGAATAAATGGGTGATGATAGTTGGAAGTTGGAACTTAGCAATTCTTGATGTTTACCGATAAAATTGATACCGTTAGATAGATATTGAATTTTTTTAAAAAAAAAAATCAATCAATATTGAATTTATATTATGCAACTGAATCTTAGCTTCAATCTGAAACATAAAAGAATTTTAAATTTACTACCAATTGAGAACTTTGATAACTTTAATTTTTGTTTTCCAGTCTAACTCACCATCCGATTTTTCTCTACTGCAATTCCATAATTCTATATTCAAAACTTCTAAATATAAAATGGTAAACTTAGCACCACCTGAAGCATCTTTTAGTTTACCACATCGTTTGCAATTTGAGGCCCAATTTTGTAGAACCCATGAATTGTTCTTGAAAGTTGTGAGCCCATAAGAAAATATATTTAACTAATTTTGACTAGTCAATTTCAGACATACTCGATGATTAATTATTAGCTCAATTTGGTCATTACAATGTACTTCTCCAGGGACAATTTGGTCATTTGGCCATTCAATTATTTCGGACACAAAGAATTTCGGTCTATAATTGCCAATTCGTTTAATTTTGAAAGGTTGGTTGTTGGGATTCCACGATTAAATAACTTAATCAGTTTCCCGGTATTTCCGGGTTCTTGATTAGTAATTCTAAGTTTATGGACACAAATTGCAAGTTTAAATTTACTACTCCTATCTTATAGTGTTGGAACATTAGAGTGATAGCAGCAAAGCCCGCGAACGGCCTGCGCCCGTGAGCGCCGCTTTGTTTTCGGCGCTGCGGGGGGTGTTTCGCAAGTTATTTGTTCTGCTTAAATTCTAGCAGAACAATATTTCATGATTTATTATTTTAATTGAGAAGTTATCGAGATAATATATTTTTTAATAATACTTGGTTTACCGGCGGTGATTCCGTTGTCACCGTTGTGGTCCACATATGTAGATGTATACAAAAGTGTTAGGTTATGGGGCCTGATTTGGAGCTCAAGTAATTGTTAATTATAGAGTTTAACTCGGGACCCAAGTAATTAAGTTATGGGCTTAGGTGTTTTAGAGTTCCATTGTTTGCCCTATAAATAGGTCTCTCATTGTAATTGTAAAGTACACCATATCTTCAGAAGTTCTTTAGTGAAGGGATCCTTGTTTGGCAGTGCCCCCAGACGTAGTCTCTGGAGATGAACTGGGTAATCAATTCTCCTGTATTTTTCTTACTTTTCGTATTTGTTGTGTTTAATTTCCCAACAAGTGGTATTAGAGCACCGGGTTCGGTGGGAGCAAATACGATAGCAAAAATACCAAGTGAGAAGTTGAATGAGCAAAAGTTACTGGACAGAAAAACGATGAGCATAGCGCACTTACCGTTGTCCTAGAAAATGTTAGACACCAGCGTAGCCAAGACCACGACGAAGAAGATGAAAATATTGCCGGAGTACGAGAATAATACAGATTTGAAGCATTATTGTACTGGTCATGTGACTGAGACGGGAACTAGGGAGCTGCGGACCAAGGAGTTATCAGACCTCAAGACAACCGATGTTGATCAGTGTGAGGAGCATGTTTTCAACAAAAAGGGGTGTGTTTTTCGAAGGATGGCAAGATCTTGAAGCAGCAGGAGCCCAATGCCCAGGATTCTCATAGTGCACATAACCAAGTTATTGAGTTAGATATTTCTAACTCGGGTGGGAGCAAGGGAGTTCAAATTCAACACAATATTGTTGAAGAGCCAGGCAGATCACCACCAATTGACCTTGAAATTTAAAGTTGAAGGCTTGGCATTGCCTCGCAGACTCAGGAAAGATGTTTACAGTTACGGTACATATGAGATCAGTCTCCAGGTGGGAGATTGTTAGGTTATGGAGCCTGATTTGAAGCTCAAGTAATTGTTAATTATAAAGTTTGACTTGGGGTCCAAGTAATTTAAGTTATGGGCTTAGATGTTTTAGGATTCCATTGTTCGCCTATAAATAGGCCTCTCATTGTAATTGTAAAGTGCACCATATCTTCAGAAGTTCTTTAGTGAAAGGATCCTTGTTTCGCAGTGCCCCAAACTTAGTTTCATGGAGATGAATTGGGTAATCAATTTTTGTGCATTTTTCTAGTTTTTCGTATTTATTGTGCTTAATTTCCCAACAAAAAGAATATGAGTATACGTACCAAAAAGTCGAATTATTTGTACAAATCAAATTCTATAGGAGTAATATATACTATCATGTACCGTGTCCAATAAATAAATTAAATAATCTAAAAATATAAAGATCCCTAATATTGTACTCTGTCTCGAGCTTAAGCTACAATTAGCATTTTGTTTGGTGTAAGCCCTTTACGTTAATTTTAGAGATTAAGTCGTGGTCAATATTATTTAACTTTAACTCCACTCCAAGAATAGGCTAATCCAAAATATTGAAAGTGAAATATGACCATATTCACCCATAAAATTACAAAATTATAAAACAACAAACTCTTACGAGCATAGTTTAGTTAGATTCAATCTAAGCCATGATCAACTCCACTTATAAGTTATAAGCAGTCTTAAATTTTTTAATTAAAAAAATATTTATTTTTAGTGATAAAGTAATATGGTTCTATCATTTTATGTGTTAATTATTTAGTACTTTGGGAATTAATCAATTAAAATGAGATATCGCAATAAGAAAAGTAGGTCAATTAAAATACGACGAAAAGAATATTAAACTACATTCAATAGCAGAGCAAGAATAGCTCAAGCATTCCTTGGTAGACAAAATTTTTATATTTAATACTCATTCTGTCCCATTTGAAGGAGTAAGTACTATAATTTTCATTTTTTATAATTCCTTTTTTTGTGTGAATACTTTTATATTTAGAATTTTCTACGATCGATGGAGTCGACTACACCATATTGTTCGGATTCCTTTTGGACATTTAACACGAAATTGAATATTTTCTGCCAACGGTATGTTTCAACGTCACCCAATTTATTGTAGTTTTAGGTAAAGGCCGACCGACACATTCTTCTATACAAAAACAAAGAAATTAAATAAAATCACATCACGCGCTTGGGGCTCCACCCTCAAAGTCTAACTGCACAGCACTGTACAGGAATTACGGCACCGAATGATGATTACTTAATCACTGTGGCAGGCATTTGGCGTCTTAACGCCGGCAAATTCCCTTTTTCGTCCCTGCTCTTCCTGCCACGTGTCCTTTGGTCCCACTTACTCCTACAATTCTACTACTAATCCGTTGATCTTTTCTCTCTCCTCTTCCTCTTTTCTCTCTCCCAAAATCGCCGTCGCTCTATTTTCCGGCGATACGCGCGCGTATTCTTCTATCCCCTATATTTCTGCACGTTAATCTTGCGGGATACGCGATTCTCTCCTTTTCCTTTTCTGCTCTCGTCTGAGTTTATTACTCTCACTTTTGCGGATATTTTCAGAATTTTTGTGACCGTTCGAGTTTCTGGCCGTTAATTTTCGAGGTTTGTGTTTTGCTCCAAACGGCTTTCGCGGTCTCCACTTCTCGATCTGCTGCCGAATTTCACTTATTTTCAACCTGGATTTTTGTTTACTTTACTGAATTTTTGGTTTTTCTCTTGCCATTAAATATTTTGGGTTTTCATTGCAGAGAGAGTCGGGATAATTGATTAATTGATCAGTTGATGCCATAATCTTCAAGAATTTGCTGTGATTCATCGACATTGAAGATGTCTGGACCCCTGGATCGATTTGCTAGGCCTTGTAAGTGAAATTGTGTTCTATCTCTTGATGTTTCCATCTGCAATTACGAATTATTACCTGCGATTGGGTTCCGATTTTTATTTTTATGTTTATCTGTTAAATGTATGTGAAGATTTACTTTCTTGGGCTGGTTGAGCTTGTCATGACGCAGCTTAATCTTTTATGTACATATAAGATTTACCAGTTGCAATACTTGTAGAATTTTGATTAGCTGTTAAAAAAAATGAAATTTAATGAGCCTTCTGAAGGTACGACTGCAATTCTTCTATTGGGTTAAGTTTATTACTGGTTTTATGTAGTTTTTATCTCTGTTTTGGATTGATGGAGTTTTATTAATATCATTGAGAAAAGGTAAAGGTTCTAAATAGTTATTAAGGGCATCAGTCTGTGTCTCATAGACTATATCATGCTTTTACTGATTGAGTTGCTAGGTTTTCTTGGAAGCAATACCTGAAAAACCTTAGAGTGTGATAATATGTTTACCTGAAAAATTCTTCTAACAGCTATGCCTGGCCACTTTCTCCTTTCTTCTCGTCGTTTGGAAGTGCTGTCTACTTCACTTTTGAAAGTTGTTTTATGAAATGAAGTCAAAGGAGATTCTATAAGCCATTTTTGGTACTTGGTTGAGTTTTAGGCCTTATCCTTTCACTTGATTCTATAAGTTGGCTTAGTTGAGGTGATTGGTTGATCACCTGTCGTTAAATGCACAAAAATGCTGTAATGTAATTTCAAAAGGCCATGCTGTTGAGATTTCCAGTCAAAGTAATTAAGTAACTGCACTTTATCCTTCAGGAATTAGGTCCGTACTTAATTACATTAGGAAAGCACGAAACTAGATGACTTGTGCTATCCTTTTTTATCATCAAGACGTTCCTCACATGTATATTGTATTGCTTCTGGTTGGACAGGCTTTGAGGGTTCATCTGGTAATGACGAGAGAAGAGAAAGAAAGTCTGATTTTGAAAATTCTGAGGATGAACGGAAGACGAGAATCGGTTCCTTAAAAAAGAAAGCACTCAATGCATCTACTAAGTTCAAGCATTCTCTCAAGAAGAAGAGCAGCAGAAGAAAGAGTGATGGCAGAGTCAGTTCTGTTTCAATTGAAGATATACGGGATGCTGAGGAACTACAAGCTGTTGAGTCATTTAGACAAGCCTTGATATTGGATGAGTTGTTACCGGAGAAGTTTGATGATTACCATATGATGCTGAGGTAACTTCTTTTCTGTTTCTGTTTATCAAACTTGAACTTATCAAGTGAAATATGAAATTGTCCTGTTAGTGAGGAATTTTTGGAAAACAAAGAGATCTTTCACTTCTTAGTTCATCCACGCCGAATCGGAGTTCACTATGGGTGATGGATTATTTTGATAATATACAGGATTAAGCATTACAAGGAAGAGCGCTTAATCTTACCGCTCAAAATTTGCTAAATCTTGACATAACATCTGCCTTCTATGCATGCATACTATATTATTTTAAAGTTGAATGGTTTTCTTTCTCAATCTTCTGAAGGTAACTGGAAAACTATATTTATTTTCATGGGATTGCCTATACATATGGGCCCCCTCATTCTTGTCTTTGAGGGAATTTCTAAATGACTCAGAATTAGGGGTGACGGAATTACCTTTCAACACTGTGGTATGGTTCTTGGGATTCAGGCTATCACTTTGATCTTTTCTTGGGATTTTTCTATCTGTAGGATATTTTGATGGAAGTTCGAATGTTTCTTATTTCTGTAAATATGACATCTTTCATGATTTGGCAACTCTATAACTTATCTTTGGAAATTGTACATGTAGGTTTCTGAAAGCAAGGAAATTTGATATTGAAAAATCCAAGCAAATGTGGGCTGACATGATACAATGGAGGAAAGACTTTGGCACTGACACTATCGGGGAGGTAACTAGACCCATATACTATTATAATTTCTGCATGCAACTTGACCAGCTTGTATTTTGCATAATGAGGTAAACCATTAGCTTTGTGGGAATCTGTTCACCACCTTTTCTTCATCAGGATTTTGATTTTCAAGAGGTGAATGAAGTATTGAAGTATTATCCCCATGGGTATCATGGAGTTGACAAAATGGGGAGACCTATATACATTGAGAGGCTAGGGAAAGTCGATCCCAACAAACTTATGCAAGTGACCACGATGGACCGTTACATAAGATATCATGTGAAAGAATTTGAGAGATGCTTTGCCATTAAGTTTCCAGCTTGCACCATTGCTGCCAAACGGCACATTGACTCTAGCACAACAATTTTAGATGTTCAGGGTGTGGTATGTTAGGCACTTCCAGTGCTTCAGTTATCATGATATCTGAGTCAGCTGTCCTTTTGTCTATTTGAGGGGTTTTACTTATAAATCTATGGCTGTTCTCAGGGTTTAAAAAACTTTACCAAGAGTGCGAGGGACCTCATAACACGACTCCAGAAGATTGACGGTGATAATTATCCTGAAGTAAATTCCTGAACTGTTGTCTTGCTTTATATCTGATACTTTATGTGGAATTTAGCTAGTAATCCATGTTTCTCTTCATTGCAGACACTCCATCAAATGTTTATAATTAATGCTGGTCCTGGATTTAGGCTGCTGTGGAATACTGTCAAGAATTTCATTGATCCCAGGACTGCCACAAAGATTCATGTAATTCTTACTTCTTTCCATCTGGAATCTCAAATATGCTTTATTGAGGACTTGTTGAAACTTAAGTTCTCTCTGTTTCTGGTGTTTGGCTCAGGTTCTTGGAAATAAATACCATAACAAGCTGCTTGAGATCATAGATGCCAGGTGAAAGGGGTGGAACTCACATTTTTTTAAATCTTATTTGTTACTAACATTAATATTCCCTTAAAGTGGCTCTTATATTTTTGGGCATCTGCAGTCAATTGCCTGATTTCTTGGGAGGAACATGCACTAGCTGTGCAGATCAAGGGGGTTGCCTGCGCTCTGATAAAGGGCCATGGAAGAATCCCGAGATTTTGAAGGTTCTCACTTACTAATGACTGCTTAATTATGTTGTTCTAACATATTGATTAGATGGTTGACTGCTGGAGCTTGTTTTGCAGATGGTGCTTAGTGGTGAAGCACGGCGTGCCAGACAGGTTGTAAAAATCATCAATAGTGATGGCAAGGTAGTTTATGCGAAGCCTCATTATGCCATGGTATGAATTCTCTCGATTTCTATTTTTTTGACATATATTCTTCTTGAGTGATCCGAGCTGATATATCTTATGTTTCTGGTTTTGTTAGCAGTTAAAAGGCAGTGATACTTCTACAGCAGAGTCTGGATCTGAAGCTGAAGATATTGCTTCACCAAAAGCCACTAGGAGTTACTCACAGCTTCGTTTGACTCCAGTCCGTGAGGAGGTGAGGTTAATTCTAGTTTTCTATTCAATTCCTTTCCACTTTTGCAAAGAAATGGGAAAGAAAAACATACTGCTATTTGAGAACTCTAAAATACTAGTTAGTTGTAGGTCTTGGAATTTCTAATTCTGCCTCACTAATGAAATTAATACAAGTCACACATCCTTATCAGCTACGTTGGTCTATCCAATCATAAAAGCATCCCCTGCCAACTTTACTATCTACTGTTTTACTAGTGAATAGATACCAAATATTTGCCTCGAGTAAATGGAACAAATATCTTTTGATGTCCTCCTATTTATCTCTGTAATTTTAGGTTTGTCTGCATAAATGTAGGATCAATTTGGTTCTAAGGAATATTTGATTTGTCTATCAGGCTAAGGCTATTGGATCAGCTGGGTATGCTGGTCAATTCTCAGGTTATGACGAATATGTTCCCATGGTCGACAAGGCCGTTGATTCCGGATGGAAGAAGTCCCCTCAAAAGCTCTATGTTCCTAAAGGTTTGTTGCAATTGATTTAGAAGCGCAGTATATGACCAATCTTTTAGAGACAGCAGTTTTTGTGTAGAGATGCTAATGTATTTATATCTAATTTCAGAGATACTTGCACCCCTTAATTCTCAAAAGGCACCAGAAGGTCTCCGTGCTCGTCTTCTGGCAACTCTCATGACTTTTTTCATGACACTTTTCCTGTTCTTCCGGTCACTATCATCACGTGTTACCAAGAAACTTCCGGATGCATCATCACACGAGCAACCTATCCAGGAATTTTCTTTTGACACAGTTGCGAAAGAGGAGTTTAGGCCACCATCTCCTACCCCATCATTTACAGAAGCGGAACTCTTGACAACCGTCATTAAGAGATTGGGTGAGCTTGAAGAGAAGGTTAATACTCTTGAAGCAAAGCCATCTGAGATGCCGTATGAGAAAGAAGAACTGCTGAATGCTGCTGTTTACCGTGTTGATGCCCTGGAAGCAGAGTTGATTGCAACCAAAAAGGTATTATTCGTTATAACTCCATATTTGTGGTCTTTATATCCTTGCAGAGTTAGTCAAATAATCTTCAATGTGAGGGAGGCTTAACTAGTTTGGAAACACATGAACATCGTGCCTTATTAGCTTCCTTGTCTAGTTGTCATCACCTACAGAATCTAATTTCAGTCTTTGAGCATCCTTATTTAGTATTCATTAGATTTAATAGAGGATATATCATATCCCTTCTTTTGAGCAGGCTCTATATGAGGCTCTGATGAAGCAAGAAGAACTGCTTGCTTATATAGACAGTCAAGAAGATGCCAAATTCCGGGTAAGTGAAATCGATGTTTAGTTGTCTCGGATAACAGATAGACAACGATTTGGTTCTAACATGTCTCTCTCTCTCTCTCTCTCTCTCTCCAGAAAAAGAAGTTTTGCTGGTAAGATGCATCATTTTGGAGATTTGATGGTTGAGGATATCTTGGGCTGAGTTGAGAGGCTCACCGTGTTACCTTTGTGCTTTCGGAGCTGTATATTTCGTCGCCGACACATACCTTTTGTGTGACACATACTTAAAACATATATATACATATATATTCATACATTATCAGGAACTTTTTTGGTGTGGTCTAAGAGATGTTGTTTGAGTGATGTTTGAAATTCTTGTATGCGAAACTATACGAAAACAGGCATTTTAAGACTGGAATTTATGCTTAAGTATTCTAATTGGAGTACATGATTATTATCTTCTCTAACAAAATATAGAAAACTGACCTTTTATAGATATTGATGTTAAAATTACAAAAAAAACATTAGAAATAGGAAAGTAAGATGGTGCAAATCTGAAAGCTGGGTCATTTCCGACGATCCAAATAATTCTTGAATATTATTACACTGAAATGCAGCTAACAAACTCATTGCCAGCCATGGACAAAAGCTGTACGTTGTTTACAAACAAGATTTTATTTACAAGAAATATAATATAAATTTAGCTTAAAAAAAGTAGCAAACACCTTGTTGAGGATCAGATCAGCTGGTAATCATATCTACAAGAAAAATAACACTAATTATATTGACAGCAACTGTAACTGGAGTTAGAAAGCGAAGAACTTCTTTTTCTTCTTCTTCTTCTCGATGTAGGCGAGGAGCTCTTCTTGTTGCGTGAGAGATTGCTCGAGAGACTGCATAACGATAGGAAATAAATGCGATCTTCAGAAATGGCATTTGATAAATGACAAAAAAGAGATAACCAACCTTTTTGGCTTCTTGAAGCTCTTGCTCTAATGCATCGATGCGAGTCATCGCGCTATTTAGCATCTCCTCCTTTTCGGGTGCCATAGTTGGGGGCTTCTGGCAGACTATGCTCATCTTCTCTTCCAACTCGTTCATCCGCTTCATCATGATCAAGTAGTCTTCTCTGGAGACGCCCGCCTCCGGAGACTCGTAAACAGGTGGCCGGGATTTCATCATGTCATCAACGCTACGCATGGAACTAGAATAGAGGGTGGCGTCCGTGAGTCTCCGAGGCATGTTGCGTGTCATTCGAACCATAGTGACGACGCCCATCACGAAGGTCAGGACTCCCGTGAAGATTTGGTTGCTAAAGCCATCCGCGTTCTTACAAGCATTGATGCCCGGGAAAAAGTCTGTCCATGTAGGAAGAAGATAACAGTGTCCTTTTTCATCAGCCCTTTGTAATAGTTAATTTTGCCTCTTTTTTTTTTTTTTTATTCCACCAACTTTAATCAGTAACACTAATACCATGAACTTACAGTCTGTTGAAACTTTCCCCTGAAACGGAAATCCAGCCAAATTGAATTCTAAACTGCTGTAGCAATAAATGATGGCAGTGAGAGCTCAATTTGGCCGAATTTCCGTTTTCTAGGGAAGTTGCAAGAAAGCTCATGTTACAAACTAAAATTCATGAGAAATAATGAATGATTGCGCACCTTTGACGAGCATGAGACTGTCTTGTTGTTTGTTTGCTTTGGGCCAGGCGGCAATGGTCTTCTCGACCATGTGAACGTATTGTTCTTGCTCTTGTGGAACGGGGTCGGGACGGGGATGGGGATGGGAATGGGGTTGGGATTGGGATTGGGGTTGGGATTGCGATTGGGGGTAGGGATGGGGTTGGGGTTGGGATTGGGAATAGTGTTGGGGTTCAGCTACCTGAACAAAACTGAAACATTACTTGAGGTTTTGAAACAATATTAGATGTCACATGCTAATTAAATTCGAGTTCTTGAATAAGTTTGAAACCACGAAAACGGAATTACGCTTTCGCTACTGACCTCTTCAGCCGGAGGAGGAGGAGAGAGCTGCTGCTGCTGCTGCTGCTGTGGCTGCGGAATATTGTCACTCGAAGAAGTAGATCTCGGAGACTCGTTCCTCATGTTGAAAGACATATTTTTCTTCACATTGTACACGTCGTATAACAGTGAATTATCGGTATCTTAGAATATCCAGATCATAGCTTAGCTTGGCAAATTTTCAACTAAGAAACAATAAAAACAAGGTACCTTGGACTTATTACCATTCTCATCCTCTGAAATCATTTTCTCGTCCGCAGACGTGGTGGAGGAGGCACGTCTGTGCGTGCATTTGTGGTCGCCGTTGCGCACCATCTTGAAACAAGACAGAATCTTAAGTTAGTGATGCATCTTAAGGTACTAAAGAACTGAAGCAGGCAATGGCATCAGAAACCAAAACCTTCATTATGTCGGGGTCGTTCCACGGGCCCCTATCGGAGACCAAACAACCGCCCTTGTCAGCGCAGGCGCACGTCCCACCCAAGAACTCCGGCAGCTCACTGTCACACACAAGATCGAAACAATGGACGTTATATGAAGCTCTACTTCTGTGTGATTCCTTTAAATAAAAGTCGAGCACGAATGTTTACCTTGCATCAATAACTTCGAGCAATTTGCTCTGGTATTTATTACCCAACACCTGGTGAAAAAGCAACACACCAACTCGATTTTTTCAAGCCGTTGAGCTAAAGATTAAAATGGACAAAAGAAAGCCGAATGTTGCTTACGTGGATCTTTGCGGTGGTCTTAGGATCGAGGAATGACTTGACGGTGTTCCACAAGAGCCTAAAGCCAGATCCAGCGTTGATAATATACATTTGGAATAAGGTCTACAAGAAGCATAGTCGAATCAGAGGACAAGATTGCGAAGCTACAGAAACGAAGACCACAAAAAACTCGAAGAAAGAGTGAATAAGCACCTCGGGATAGTTATCACCATCAATCTTCTGAAGGCTCTGCACGAGCTCCCTCGCGGACTTGGTGAAACTTTTCAGTCCCTGAAATGAAAAAGAACAAATCCATGGTCCCGTTTAAAGAAGATAAAACCATGAGATCTGTATCCACCAATGCCTTCAACTATGATAAAACGCGATCATTACCACTCCTTGGACATCCAAAATGGTTGTGCTTTGGTCGATATGCTTTTTGGCCGAAATGGAACAGGCCGGGAACTTGTCGATGAAGGTCCTCTCGAACTCCTGAACGTGATATTTTAGGTAGCGCTCCATCGAGGTGACCTGCATGAGCTTGGTTGAATCAACCATACCGAGTCTCTCAATGTAAACCGGCCTGCCCTCCTTGTCGACACCATGATGCCCTTGAGGGTAGTATTTAACAACCTCCTCTTTCTCAGTGAAATCAAAATCCTAGTAATAATTCAGGGGAAGAATCATGAATTTTATAGCATTCTGGATATAAGCATTAAAAAACATGAGCCGTTTAAGACGATGTTTCGTAATCAATGGGTACCTCCATAATGGTGTCAGAACCAAAGTCCTTCCTCCACTGAAGCATGTCGGACCACATTTGCTTGGATTTATCAATATCAAATTTCCTGGCCTTCAAGAACCTGTTTCAAAATGATGTATTCCAAAATTAGCATACATCAGGCTCATGTGATCATAATTTAGGATTGAAGAATAAAAGGGATGAGATCATATTTGTCGATAATGAAGAGAAGCAAGTCATTTTTCTTTTGTGATGGTTTAGTGGGATAAAAGGGATCTAAACTTCAAGCATGTTATCATCATTTTCCATATTGTTAAAAAAAAATTATGTTCGTGGCTCGTTTTAATCTTTTAGGCACCTGTAGACGAGGCTAAAGGAGACGAGCAAACAACATTTCCGTGTGATTATTGTTGTTAAATTAGGAAGATCTCTCTCAAAACATTTCTGAGACTACTGATCAGAAACAATAAATATTACCTTAGCAGCATATGAAAGTCGTCGTGTTTTGCAGGGAGTAATTCTTCTAGAATTAGTGCCTGGCGGAATGCATCCACGGACTGCGCCTCTTCAGCATCGTGCTCATCCTCGAGCACGACCGACATAACCCTGCTGCTCCGCCTGCCCCTTCTAGAAATCGAATCCCTGAACTTGTTCGAGGCAGTAATTGCCGCCTTCTTGAGAGATCCGATCCTAGTTTTCTTCTCAT
Source organism: Salvia sclarea (assembly GCA_036873715.1). Taxonomy (NCBI): domain Eukaryota; kingdom Viridiplantae; phylum Streptophyta; class Magnoliopsida; order Lamiales; family Lamiaceae; genus Salvia; species Salvia sclarea. The sequence continues at coordinate 12,986 of JAYJMF010205207.1, forward strand.
CATCGAGATTATCCACATCAATTTTCTCAAGGCCTGCAACAAATTTCACAAACAATCAAAATTCTCTACCACTTTTAGAAAGTCAAAAATCAACTTAAATTGTAAGGCCAAAAATTCTGATATTGAAAAAGAGCAGCTCCATTCACCTTATCTTAGATTTTTCACAAAAATCTTTTCATCGTATAATACCTAACGTATCATGCAAACATCAAAATCATCCATAAAAAGGCAATGGCATAAAAAATGGAATCATGAATGAAACAAATTCATCACTGAAATAGAATAATCTTGAAAACAGCGCCTCATTTCACCTAATCTTAGATTTTAACAAGAATCTTATCATTGTATAATAATTGTATATCATCACAAGAGAAATCTAAAACACCTCACGAACATCAAAATAAAGCAGCAACAACGTACTTTGATCCGAGGGGCGATCTAAATGTCCCGACATCTTGATTGCAGTTTCCCGAGCTTGATCAAGTTACCAAAAATCTACAAATGGCGAAAGTCACAAAGTCGAAGATTGCCTATGCCTTTTATAGTGTTGATTCAGCTTCTTTCTTGAGAATAAGATTGCACAATGCCATCAAACATATATGGATTCACTACTCACAACATTATTATCTAATCTAATTCTATAATCTAATCAAGATTTCAAATGCACAATCCCGATAATTGATAGAACATAAATTTATTGCTTCAATATTCACAAAACACAATCTAAGCAAATTAATATTCTGAACGCATATTTCCCTATTATTTGACACAAAGTAGCTAATCAAAATTCGATATCCTCGAATAAACACCCCACAGTCCCGGCAGGGTGATCAATATTTACTAGAAAAGACTAAAACAATAGAGGTAAAAAATAATAAATAAAAAAAGAGGAATCTTTACCGATAGAGAGAGGGGTAAATTGAGTTTCTAAGGAAGACGAGAAAGAGAGGGAGAGAGAGAAACAAGGAAGAAATTATTCACCAGTGAGAAGGGAAGGAGAGTCTCTCTAACCGAATTACCCTCGAGAATTTGTGGCTTTGCAGCCTACAAAAACCAATGGCTGCAAATTATTTCCTCATTTTATAAGCTAACACAGAAAAATTATGGAGATACATTGTGCATCGCTTTAATTGAAAAGAGGCGTTCTTACTTCTTCTATCACAGGTCGAGAAAGAGAGATGTTGTAATTGTAAGACTAGGTAGAAAGCCATCGAGTATTGTTTGTGTGTGTGAGAGAGAGAGTGGCAGCCATGTCGGAATCCTGCGAGAGATTCCCACGTCTATTTAGGTAAGGTTCATTTCCCGCGAAAATTAATTAGTTATATTGCTTCTAAATTTTCTGAATTCAGATTAAATAAAACCGAGTCTTATGTCATATTTGTCAGAGTTTATGCATAATCAATTCACTCCCCAACACAGGAGAGGAAAAGGAGTTGCTTCTAGAAGATATCGCTGAGATAGTTACTACGGTTCGGGAGAATTTCTTGCTAGGGGTGAATCATATGTATCGCTCGGCTAATAGAGCTGCTCATAGTTAAACTCATTTCGCGAGCATGAGCTCGTATGATATGGTTTGGACGTCTTCGTATTCGGATTGGTTACGGATGATTGTTGAGGAGGGGAAAGTTTAATAATATTCTCTCTTTTCTTGTCAAAAAATAAAAATTCACTCCCCAATAGTATATAAAATTTTCTTTACTTTAATTTCTTTTATTGTATTATAAATTAATATTCACTTTTCCTTTTTTTAGCTCCACCAAAACTCACACATAATTTCGAGCCCATCTTCTTAGTCCAGCTTATTTAATCTCATTTATCTCCCTATTTTCGCAAATTACAGAAATAAGTAATAAAACCTACACAAATAATTATTTTAATCACTTTACAAACCATTATTAATTATAATCTTTTTGTCTATCCCAGATCGAACTTCTCTATTAAAGGATTTGGAGTCAAAGCCTCCACCACAACCCCCAATTCACTCCCCAACAGCTAGGGATGTCAATTCAATCCGAACTTGACGGGTTGACCCGAATAACCCGAAAAATATAGTGGGTTATGGCTGAAATTTTACGACCAGAAATTAAAGCGGGCTTCATGGGCTGGACCGATTAACCCGCGGGTTATATGGGCTAGTCCGAACGGGTTGCGGGTCGGTCCGATGGGCTGGAGATTTAAAAAGAATTAAGAATAATGACATTATCTAGAAATTGAAACTCACTTTTCATTAAGCGC
>JAYJMF010205534.1:0-15215 GCA_036873715.1 Salvia sclarea
ATAAAAGAAAACACAAGTAAGATTAACTTCTAATCGTTTTTTTATATGTAAATAAAAATATAAAAACACATAAAAAATGTAATTAAGGATCTCAACACGACTTTATTCTGGAACAAACTACGTGTTTCAAAAAAAATATAATTCGTCATCCGCATCCTATCTATTGAAATTTGTAGTAGTAATCAAATACTATTTCATTGTACATAACTCCTTCAACCATTAAGAATAATAATATTCTATCTCAAATGCTTCTTCCAACTTCTTCATCTACTTGAAACCCATTTCTATGCTACTATTTAATTATACCGTGTAAAGACTCGATGACATAATGAATATTGCGTAAAGTGTTAGAATTCTATGAAAAGTCTCAAGCTAAATGCATGTTGATTCCCTCATATAACAAAAACAATTAAAATTCACACTCAAAATTCAACTAAAAAAGATTAGAGTCAAGATGAGAAACTACCATTCAAATCCAATATTTATAGACATCATGGACCTAGGAATTAGGCTCTTTTTCGTGCCCAACTTGTATTGCATAAATGCACTTATTAGCAAGAAAAAATGTTGATTTGTTCAATTTGGCAAAAATAGACTAAAAAGGTTGTAATCTTGGCTTTATTATTTAGCAAAAAATTGACTCAATTATGGTTGTTTTTTATTATTATTTAATTCACAACATTCATTAAGAAATGAAAAGTCAAAATTATACCATACATATAAGTATGTAACGGAAATATTAATTTTTAAAATATAATAAACTTATGAAACTAAAATGATTTAATGAGTTAATTGAAAAAAAATTAACTAAAAAATCATAAATGTACTTTTGGAGGGAAAAATTTTGTGAAAAGGTTTCACTTTTTATACCGGTATAAATTTCTATGAGTGTGTATGTGTGGGCGCTTTTTTTTTTTTTTTTTATTTGTATTTGTGAACAATCAATTTGTGAGGTTTAACTTTTAAGTCTAGCCTAGACCACTACCCACTCTTTCGTGTTCCTTTTCATTCCCAACTAATTTACTACACCATTAAACACAAGTCACAACTCAATCAGTGTGACGTTATTGTTAGTTTACATCACTTTTCAAGTGTACCACAAATTTTATAATTTAGTGATATATTTCTATCTCCTAAAAAACTGATATATCTTCGCGTATAAGAGTAAATTTTCATGACATAAAATTCAAATCCGTCCTTCTCTAACTCAATATAATAAAAGTGTTATTGACATGTAAACTATTGAACTTTCATCAAATTCTCGTTTTACATGTCAATTTTAAAATTCGCTTGTAAGTTATTGAATTATGATTTTTTTCGCATTTTGTTACCAATCATGATTTCGGCTTCAGTAATGATGAATCATGAATGACGGGAACACTAAAAAATTGACGGAGCATGAATATAACACGTCGCACTAGCAAGGGGCGTCGTATTATTAGGTGTGGCTGCAATGACATTGTACTTTGCAATTAGAAGTTTGTTATTTCAAGTCAAAATCTTGATCGGTAGAAAAATGAGAAAAAAATAATAATTTAGTAATTTATAGGAGAATTTTAAAATTAGTATACAAACGAGAATTTGATAAAAGTTTAGTAATTTAAATGTTACTAATCCTAAATAAAAATAAGTGTATCTTATTCGACCAATACTTCAAGTTAAGTAGTGGGACATTAGAATGTGTTAACAGAGGTACACAAGCATAATTTCAAAATTTCAAATAAAAAATGGGTCCATCCAGACATTCATTTGCTTTTTTCATGAGATGTAAGCAACAAAAAATGGCAATCATTCACAAATTAATGGAATTAGAATTAGATTACCTGGCAAGTGGGCCAGGTAAGGAGTATTGTGGGCCCTCAGCTGGCCCGAATCAGGTTCAAATTATTGATACTATTATTGGGCTAATCAATTGGGCCTCCGTTGTGTCGATATGAGCCTTATTCAACAGCCTGGATTTTGTTATTCATATTGCAATCACTCAATTATTATTGGACAAAAATTTGGACTTTGTACTTTATATTCATTTTTTGTATTTACTTTTGTGTTGGTCCCGTAATTTAATTTTAAGTTTCTAAAGTTTCGATTATACTAAAAACGATTGCTTATGTTGAATATAGGATACCAAATATCTAAAGAATTATTATAAATATGTTTTAAATATTTAAAGAAATTATTATTTTATTTTACAGGCTCTTTTAAGACTCATGAAATCATGAATATCTCATAGCTTCTGCAAAGCCGCAAAGGCTCTTAACAATATTTAGATTCAACTCTTTCTATAGATCCATTAATTTTAAAATTGATCATATGTATAATGTATGGCTTCAGAAAAACATATGGCATATATTCAATATTCATAATAATATACATATATTCACTTGACAAAATTTCAAGACATGCTTCAATTGTAAGTTCTAAGTGGAAATAACTGAAGATTATTTCTAACTCTTCTTAGGAATTTCTATTTTCAGTAAATCCCAAATGCGACAAATTCAAAACTCGAATAACATGAAATAAAATATATTATAAAATTGGAAAAATACAAATGGAGTAAGCAGATAGAGAATGAGCCTTAGCTGTATGCAGTTTATTCCCATCATAAACATAATTCATTTACCCGCCCAATATTGAAAATCAAAATCGCCGCCGTGCCGCCGCACTATAACCGCCGCCGCCGCTGCTACCGCTGCCGCCATGGACGATGATGACCAGAGAGTCGTAGATCTGGTCAAAGAACTGGTGCAGCGGTTACTCTACACTTCCAACCCTCAAAACCCTAGCGTCTCCGCTCCTACCCAGCAAGAGTATAATCACGTCGTGAAATACTCGCTCCGGATACTGTCCAGCCGCATGACGCCCTCCATTTCGGTGGACGATGCCGCCATGGCGGAATCTATCAAGAGGCGTCTTGCCACAGCCGGTAAGTCCTCCGAAGCCCTAACATTTGCCGATCTATACGCGAAATTTTCTCTGAAAAATGGGCTCGGAAGTGTGAAGAATAAGTGGGCTGTGCTCTACTTGCTGAAGACTATATCGGAGGATCGGAAAATTAGGAAAAGCCAGTTCCCTAATATGATTTCTAACGGATTTTTAGATTCTGCTTTGGCCGGCGGCTTACCCGCATTGTATGAGAGTGATGGGCGGAATAGTAGTTCTGGTGGGTATGGGCGATTGATAAAGAATTCGAAAGTTGGAGGGTTCAGCAACGGTTACGATGGTATGAGGAGTTCCTTTAACTCTGTTAGGAATTCGAGGGGTTTGAGTAACTTGGAAAAACTGGGGAGTGATCGACGTGAAAAGAATTTAGGTGCTAATTTGGATAGCTTTAGTAGTTTGACTGAAAATATGAAGAAACTTAAGGGTTTGGGAGATAATTCCAGGGGGTTGAATGCAAGAGAGCATTTGGAGAAACAATTTGGTGGAGGCATGCTGTTGGTATCTAAGGACCCCGACAATATTCGTGATATGGCATATAGGGAGTTTGTGGACTTGATAAAGGAGGAAAATGAGGTTTCTGAAGTAGTTTTGGTGAGAGATGTTCTCTATGCGTGTCAAGGGATTGATGGGAAGTATGTGAAATTTGATGAGAAGGTTGATGCATATGTTCTTCCGGAGTTGGTCAAGGTGCCAAGAGCTACTAGGATCATGGTGCGGAAGCTCTGTGAACTTGGTTGGCTTTTTAAGAAAGTGAAGGGATATATAACAGACAGTATGGACAGGTATCCAGCTGAAGATGTTGGGACTGTTGGACAGGCTTTTTGTGCTGCATTACAAGATGAATTATCAGATTATTATAAGCTACTTGCTGTGCTTGAAGCACAAGCAATGAATCCAATTCCATTAGTTTCAGAAAATGCCAGCTCTAGTAACTATCTTTCATTGAGGAGACTGTCAGTCTGGTTTACTGAACCCATGGTGAAGATGAAGCTTATGGCTGTTTTAGTTGATAGCTGTAAGGTCTTAAAAGGTGGTGCCATGGCTGGCGCCATTCATATGCATGCTCAACATGGTGATCCTCTTGTGCATGATTTTATGAACAGGTTACTCCGTAGGGTGTGTTCCCCACTCTTTGAAATGGTTAGGAGTTGGGTTTTGGAGGGGGAGCTGGAGGATATCTTTGCAGAGTTTTTTGTCTTAGGTCAACCAGTAAAAGCAGAATCTCTTTGGAGGGAAGGTTATCGGCTCCACGCAGCAATGCTTCCTACTTTCATTTCTCAGTCCCTTGCTCAGCGCATCTTAAGGACTGGAAAGTCAATTAATTTCCTTCGAGTTTGTTGTGATGATCAAGGTTGGGCTGATGCTGCAACTGAAGCAGCCGCTGCAGCTGGGACCAGTACTAGGAGAGGTGGTCTTGGGTATGGTGAGACTGATGCTCTTGAATCTTTGGTTACAGAAGCGGCAAAAAGGATAGATAGGCATTTGTTGGATGTAATGTACAAACAGTATAAGTTCAAGGAACATTGCCTTGCAATCAAGAGATATTTGCTGCTTGGGCAAGGTGATTTTGTTCAGTACCTAATGGATATTGTTGGTCCAGATCTCTCTGAGGCTGCCAATACCATAAGCGCATTCAAGCTAGCTGGATTACTGGAAAGTGCAATTAGATCATCAAATGCCCAATATGATGACCCTGATATACTTGATAGGTTAAGGGTGAAAATGATGCCACATAACACAGGGGATAGAGGCTGGGATGTGTTTTCTTTGGAATATGATGCTCGAGTTCCCTTGAATACTGTTTTCACAGAATCTGTTATGTCTAGGTATCTGAGAATTTTTAACTTTTTGTGGAAGCTTAGAAGGGTAGAGCACGCACTGATTGGTGTTTGGAAAATGATGAAACCGAATTGTGTTACTTCTCGGTTCTTTTCTAAGTTGCCGCAAGCTGTTAAATTGCAGTTGATTTTGACATCTAGGAAGTGCCAAGTTCTCTGGGATGAGATGAATCATTTTGTTTCAAATCTACAGTACTATATAATGTTTGAAGTCTTGGAGGAGTCATGGTCAGATTTCTCAAAGGAATTGGAAGCTGCTAAAGATCTTGATGACCTACTTGGTGCTCATGAGAAGTACCTTTACTCAATTGTTGAAAAGTCTCTCCTTGGTGAGCAGTCCCAAAATCTTAACAAGACCCTCTTTGTTCTGTTTGATCTCATATTGCGCTTCCGAAGCCATGCAGATCGACTCTACGAAGGCATTTATGAGCTGCAGTCCAGGTATTGATTTCCTCATGTGCCTTATCTCTATGAAAATTATAGAATACCAACTTTTTTATATTTTTTTCAAAAAAGTCCTTACTGATATGAGCTATTTGTAAAAAAAATGTAGAACGGCAGAGTCTACTTCTCGTGCTAGAGTGGGAGTGAAGAAAGTTTCTAGTAACAAAACTTCAGACCAGGGTCCATGGTTAGGTGAAGGCAGGAAAGACATAACAAGACGTGCTGGGGAATTTCTCCAAAACATGGCACAAGACTTGGATGCTCTTGCAAAGGAGTATTCGACTGTTTTTGAGGGTTTTATTTCTCAATTGCCCATACAACAACATGTTGACTTGAAGTTCCTTATGTTTCGATTAGATTTCACTGAGTTTTACAGCCAGTTGAGACCCAACAAAGGCGAGAAGCTTATGTTTTAGCATCTGACTTGCAAGAAAATGGTGAAGAGATTTCTGATTATCTTACGCACCCCTGAGTCTATCTTTGTTGCAACTTGTGAACCAATGCTCTCCCTTGTGCTAGTTTACATTGGCATTGCTTGTACAGTGTTGCCTTTAGGTGTGTATGATACATCTTCAAATATGCTTGTCCTAATAGTTTCTGGTTATATTTGTGTTTGTTGAACTGTATCTTTCTTTTTCTATCAGGAACAGGATCCAGTTTAAGAGAGGCACTTGGCTTGTTAAAAAGGAGCTGAAGGTACTGCCCTGTAGCCACGTTATTGTGCCATAACATTAGTCTGTGTATTGTATTGGGTTTGTCTTGGTTTGTTGGTTTCTGTTATGGTTCTGCAAGCCTAATGTTAGATGGGCTTGTAGATCTATACCTTTGCTTTGTAGTGGTAGTGGTTAGAAGAAAGCTGTAATTGGTGATTGCTTTGTTGTTTTTCCATTGTCCAATATATTTGTGCCAAGCATTGTCACATTGCATTCTTGTGTTGGTTTGCTGGTAAAAGGTGGATGAGTTGTACTGTGTTCCTGTGAGTTCTACCTTTGCCTTTTCAAAACTACCTCTATGATGATTTTAAAAGGTTTCTATCTGTACTGCTCTCGCCTCTCTCTCTGATTATTAGCCATTGTGGGGCGATGTAATTCAGGGGATTATTTTTTTCTTCATTCATTACACCCTAGTATAGGTTGCAGCATGAATGCATAGCATCCTGCATCACAAATGATAGATTGCAGTTGCACAAGTGATAACATGACCACCAGCCAAGGTTGGCCACTGAGAGCAGGTGACAGCAATTCAACGGATCACGGATCTACTGGATTGGAAGGAAGCGCAACTGATCTGAAACTTGCCGAGCGTGCCAAAACCGCTGCTTATTCAACTTCAGAGAAGAAGAATTTGCTATTATAACCATGCCTTCTTGATACTCTCACTCACCGCTCAGTTTTCTATTTGTGAATCATTCTGTATAGGTTCTGTATATGTTCCAAGTGTAGCCTCTTTGTGCAACTTATCCATACATCATATAAGAAAATATTTTACTGTTTTTTGTGGTTGCACATCTTTACCAAATAGGCGGCTTTCTGAATATATTTCAATGTTTGCTGCACAACGTTTGTGATCCTTCGTTAACATTGTATTTAACTATTTATAGTAGTAGAGGATTGAAGCAAAGCTTTCTCAGTTTCAAAGATTGAAAGAACTGTCATCAAACATAACAAAAAGTGGCAGTATTAGTAACATCCTTCATTTCTCACCATCACACCACGTCCAAAAACTGCAGAAAAATGACCGTTCATCTCAAGTCATTGGTCTTCATATACATCAATGTCACTATCGCCTGTTTTGTTCTATTACACTTAAATTAGGGAGGTCTGAGAGTGTTCTTTGGTGCACTTATCCAAGGAGAGCCCGCTATTGCAAATCTCCACAGTGCACTAACATGCTCCGGGGAAGCATACTCGATCCCAACTCGTGGGCCCACAAGTACGCTTTCTGGCTCAGGTCCATCTAAGAGTTCCAGACCACCTACGCATGCCACTCCCATTAAATCATACACAATTTTCTAGTTCATTTAACAATAAAGGATAACATAGACATACCTGGTGAGAAAAGTGGATGGTTAGACCACTCTGTTGAAATCCCCAACGCTTGGCCAACCTAGATAAAGAATGCTTTAAATGGACTATAAGAGTTTTTTTTTCCCAATTATTCGGGATTCTTTAACTTTGACAAGATTAATATAGATGCCAAATTTAGAATGATACTTCACCTTTCCAGGTCCAGCCAAAAGAACAGGCTTCTCAGACTTCAAACCCCGCCTTTGCTGAATGGTTTCCAGTCCTTAAAATAACAATAGCAAATAAAATATCAGCCTTTGCTGAATGGTTTCCAGTCCTTAAAATAACAATAGCAAATAAAATATCAATCTACACATCGAATAAAAAGTTAATTTCCTTGTTGTGCCCTGATAAGGCAATATGTTACAGATACATAATCAATATTCACATCACTATCTATAGCCATAGCTATCATTTGATCGCAGCCAATGCAACTAACTATCAACATGTCACATGTGTGTACTTCTCGTAGTTGAATACTACGATAGAGCAAGATCATTTTGTTTTAGCAGCTCCAAATGTGTTACTTGTTTCTCAATTCATACAGCAAAAATCAAAGTGGTACTGCAACAAACTTACCACTGACAGGAGCACAGGAACGAACTAGGACAGCTGCACCGACTCCTTCCTTGTCCGCCACCACATTAAGCATTGTATGAAGACCGTAACAGAGGTAAACATAAGCATGCCCCCCAGGTCCAAACTGTTAAGATATGAAATGCTAGTCATTTTGCATCTATAGTGAACCTTCTTTCAAGGCCTAGTCTTATTTATTCTAGACCAACAACCTAAGCTCAGTTGTCAAATATCTGAAGCATACAATACAATCAGAAATACGTGCAGCCTTTGTGGAAGGAGATATAGTATTCCAAGATAGTCCGTCGATGCTTGCTACATGAGAATTATGTTACAAACTACAAGTAAATCAATGTAACCTAAGTTATGTTTAAGATTCTCAACAAAGGTGGCAGTGCAGCTGGTCCATTAGTAGTAAGAAGTTCTTTCATTACATCACATTTATGTGTGTTGCATCATCTCATTTCTGAGTAAATGAAGGCAATACCACAGAATATCTTACCACAGGGGCAGTCCTTGCAGTAATCCCAAATCGACCATGGCAAGCTGAGTCATTTGGCCTGTAAGCTTCGACCTTTTATCAAACATATACAATGCATAAATTACAATCAGACCCAAATCAAGACACAAACACATTTGGACCTACTAAATGAAGCGAACGATTACCTCAGTTATCTGGAGAACGACATCGTCCTTCTTGAGATACTTCCCCAGCAAACGAGGGGCAAGATCAATGGCATCAATCTGGTAGAAATCGGGGCTCAAGATGGGAAGTTTTTCCAAAAAAATCGAAGAAATGGATGTTGTAGGCCTTATATCCTCATCTTCTTCATAATGGGGGTTGGGTTTTGCTCTTGATTTTCGTGCTGTGTCTGAGTCGAGTGATATGGCTTTGGAGCGGATAGTTTTTCGTACAGTTCTGACTACTTTTATAGAGTTTTGAATTGCTTTCTTCTTCTTGTTCATTTGTGATTGTGACCAAGAAAGATCAGATTTTCCCAAGAAACGGAGTTGAATTTTGATCGAAAGGAGAAGCATATGGAATGGAAGGTTTTTCTTGTTCAGAGTAATTCTTTTTATTCTTATAAATACGAAAATACTATTATTTATTCACAATATCAATCAAACATTTAAAATTATTTTTTTTCCATCCGCACAGACAATTTTTTTGTTAAAATTCATGCCTTCTCCAGTATATGTCATTATTGGTAGACTAAAGGAGTAAATTGTTCCCTGTTATAAATAATAATATTAATATGGACATTACTTGAATATATTTATATATTCTGATTTATATTCCGTTGAGTCGGACTTGGTTGTGTGGGGTGGTCCAAGTGCAAAGGGGCGGCGGTCCTTGTTCGTGTTGGAAGAGACGATGCCGTTGAGATGGTGACGAATCAAGAGTATCAAGCTCTTGTTGAGCGGGTTGGAAAGTTGGAGAAGCTGCTAGGTGACATGCCGGAGACGTCGGCGCAGGAGTCGGTTTTCCAACGCATTCGTAATGCGGAAGAATCGTTGGAAAGGCTGACCAAGTCAGTGGATGGCCTATCTTTGACCGTTGAAATTCGGATCGTGTCTTGCGAGGAAGAGGTGTCAGTCTTGACACAAGCGATCGATTTCAAGTTAGAAGGTATTCTCGACGACTTGCAGTGCTTGAAACGGGCCCTCCGAGGCGTGGAGGGGCGGCCCGCGTCGAAGGTCAAGGTCCCGGAGCCGAAACCTTTTGAGGGAGCCCGGAGTTCGAAAGAACTCGAAAACTTTCTATGGGATATGGAGACGTACTTCATGGCGGCCCATATCGCCGAGAACGAGATGGTTTCGATCACAAGCATGTACCTTGCGGGGGACGCCAAGCTGTGGTGGTGGTCTCGCGTGTCGAACGATGCGAGCGCGGGACGGGATGCGATCGAAACTTGGGAAAGCTTGAAGAAGGAATTGAACCTTGCAACAGTGCGTTCGTTGCAAGGGAAGCGTTGAGGAAACTCAAGCACTCCGGCACGGTGCATGAGTATGTCAAGGAGTTTAGTTCCTTGATGTTGGATATCAAAGAGATGGCCGAGGAGGACAAGCTGTTCAATTTCCTCGCCGGATTGCAGTCTTGGGCACAAGTTGAGTTGCGGCGTCAAGGCGTCAAAGACTTGCAATCCGCCGTTGCTGCTGCCGAAGGCCTTGTTGATTTCAAGGTTGGAGAGCAGTCCGAGTCCAGCAATGCGAGGGTGGACTTCGGGAAGGACAAAGACAAGAGCTGGAGGTAGAAGAGCAAATTTCGACCCGGCGATGCGGATGGTGCGAATGAGTCGAACCAGAAGTCGGGTGAAGACCGGCGGAAAGGTTGTTACCTTTGCAAAGGAGACCACTTGATGCGTAATTGTCCTGTGCGGGAAAGGTTGAATGCAATTTTGGTCGAGGATGAGGAATCGATCGGGGCTGCGAATCCGAGGATCAATGGTATCCAATTGATCCCCAATGACGAGGATGGGGATCATCTCCAGCGTGAGAAGTTGGGGAAAGTTGGGGTGAGTCCAACTTGTGGGCAAGGTCGGAAGAAGAAGACTTGGGGCGAGAGATGTGAGTCCCCAAGCGAGGATGAAGACTTCCCACCGACAACGAGGGCGTCGTCTAGCTCGAGTGGGGGCGGTTTGTTAGCCCCTTAGAAAGCTGGCTCCGAGACATGCCGAGTCCGTGCGGCATGCCTCGGGTGGATGGTGCGTGGCGCCGAGAAAATGGGCCACGTCGGGTGTCGATGCGGAGCGACACGTGACACGGAGGGATTTGGCCGACGCGTGCGGGTGCCGGGCCGTGGCGCTGTGTGGGCGCCGGGCCTGGTCGAGGCGTTAATGATACAGTTTTCTCTCTGCATCTAGCATTCCTCTCTTCTTCTTCTTCTTCTTCTCTCTTCTCTTTTATGTCTCTGCACTTGGAATTTGTGGAATCAAAGATCACTTTACAACACATTATCAGCACAATTGTTCCACCGTTGTTACTAGTAGTGAGCCCTAGGAAAAATAGTGTCTTTCCTTGCAAGGTACCATCTACCATATTTTTTTTCTCGGATGAAATTATGTTTTTCATATACTTGTGCAATCCCTGTATAAACGATTTGAAAAGGAATTTTGATAAAGGGGAAGTTATGTTTTGAAAAAAAAATTAAAAAAATCGCAATTACACAGCGTGATTGAATTTGGATTGTTTGTTTTTTTTCAATTGTGTTTTGTATATATAAGTTTTAAAATTGTAAGATTACGCACAATTTAATCAAAGGCGTGATTTGGCTTTTCTGTTCATCTGGTGACGGAGGAATTATATAAGTTTCAATTATTTTTAATGATGGTGGAATAAGAGTATTTGATATTGTTGATTTGGGATTTTCTGTTCATATGTTGTATTATCTTGGGGTGATTTGGCTTCATGTTCGTAATTATCTTTTTATTATGCTTTTATTATGATAAACAAAAGTTTCTGGCATAACATGATTCATGTGTTATGACTTTGACTTTGATGAATTTGTTCATATTTTGATTTATTTCTCGTAGCTTCATTTTTCCAAAGGTAATTTGTTTCATGATTGTGGATTATTTGATTAATAAACGTGAATTTGTTGAGTTTGTCCTTGATGTTAGAAATTATTTGACTCCAACCTTTGATATTGAGATAAATCTTGCCTCATGTGATAGAGAAAACTTTAATATTTTTTCGTTTTGATCCATGAAGGATCGTTTTGATCATCGAATGACAATTATTCTCCCTCAAGCAATAATTGCTTAGTTTATATTCTCAGGATTTCAACTCTGTAATTGAGTATAATTCAGCCTTACATCGTATTATCTCACGATTTAAATTAATAGAGAAAACTCTATCAACAATTAATGTTAGTAACCTTGTACTCCAGCAGCCAGTACATGGCTAAAGATTATACGAGACACTCCCAACTTATTTCTGCATTGCTAGTAGCAGAAAATCATCTTTCGCTCCCGATGAGAAATCACACCGCAGGGCCAGTTGATACCCAAATAGTGCCTGAAGCACATTCTAATACATATAAAGGTGGTCGAGGGAGAGGTAGAGGAAATACAAATTAGTCCAGACGTGGTGGACGAGGTTGGTCACATTGAAGTGGTCGAATCCGTGGCTACAATAATGTTGCTAAATTTCAAGGTCATAGCAAAGGAATTCAAGGCGAATCAAACTATGTTAGTTTGCCTGAAGCAAATGTGGCTTATAATGCTAACAATGATGATTTGGATTTATATTTTTCGTATGATTTTATTATTATGTGACTCGGTTTACATTTTTGATTTAAGTGTTCTTTGTTTTTTATGCTTAAATATTTTTAACAAGTTTTTATCTTTATGCATATTTTCTCATTTTGTTTTTAGAATCTCAAATCTCAATATGCAATCCTTGGAACTATCCTAACAGATAGAAAATATTTTCAATCTCTTACTAAAAAAAGGGGAAGTAGGACTACAATTGCTAATGATAATATCCTTATTGTTAGCTCCAGAAGAGCTTCTTTGATGCTATCTATGGGTACAAAACTAATCATAAATGATACTATATTTTTGTATCCACAATCAAACGTACCCTTCTGAATTTTAAAGACATCCGTCGAAATGGTTTTCATATTGAAACCGAAACTGATAACAATAATGAGTTTTTAATCATAACTCAAAATATTGGATGTCGAAAACAAGTTAGTGAAAATTTTCTCTCATTTTCTTCAGGGTTGCATTGTACCTTACTTCGGACCAAATAATCATGTTGCGTTAAGTATAAATTTTAAAGACCCAAAATCTTTAAAATTATGGTATGAGCGATTGGGTCATCCTGGGCAAAATTTGATAAGCCGGATCATTACTAAAATTAGAATTGAATCTCCTATTTTTCTTGAAAGAATTTAAGGAAATATATGTGGAGCTATTTATCATGTGTTGGGACCATTTTGATACTTTATGGTTCTAATTGATGCTCGACCTGGTGGACTTATGTATGCTTATTGTGTATCCGCAATAATGCATTTGCAAAACTAATTGCTAAATCATTGAATTAAGAGCTCAATTATATGATTATCCAATAAAATCCATTCGAATAGATAATGCTCGTGAATTCACTTCAAAATCTTTTGATGATTTTTGTACTTCATTGGGTATCAAAATCGAGCATCTTGTTCCTTATGTCCACACTCAAAATGATCTAGCCGAATCATTGATTAAACGTTTGAAACTAATAGTTAGACCATTCCTCCAACATTCCAACTTGCTTATTCTTGTTAGGGACATGCGATTCTACATGCTGTTAATTTGCTCCGAATCCGGCCAACTGCATATCATGATTATTCCCCATACAATTAGTACGTGGTAAAGAATCAAACATTTTTCATATGCGAATATTTGATTGTGGAGTTTATATTCCAATAACACCACCAAAGCATACCTCAATGGGCCCTCAGCGAAAGCTGGGCATATACATGGGTTATGAATCTCCGTCTATTATTAAATTTCTTGTACCTACAACTGGGGATCAGTTTAGTGCCCTGTACGTAGATTGTATTTTTGATGAAGATCTTTTCCCGATATTAGGGGGAGATAAGAGCCCAATTTCAACAAAATGTCGAGAAATTTCATAGAATGAAAAGGATCTTCAGTATTCAAATTCACGTACTAATCAATTTGAACATGAAGTTCAAAAGATAATTAACTTGCATATTTAGCAAGTAATTTGCCAGATGAGTTTACTAATCATAAAGGCGTAACTAAATCTCATATTCCTGTTGTAAATGCACCACAGAGAATTGAAGTTCCACATGACCTAACTAAATCAGCTGATTATCCCCAACGCCAGAAGCGTGGGAGACATGTCGGTGCTAAAGATAAAAATCCCCAAAGAACAAAATCAAATAAAGGAATGAGATTGAGCCAACAACCACTTGAAGAGGATCATCCTGAAGATGATAATCCTAGTTATTTGCACGTGCACCAACTAATGATAATACTAGGATTGCGGAACAACCAAATCATGAAATTATGGGAAATGTCAAAGATCTGGCCGATGTTAATAATAAATTTTCTATGAACTTTATAAATACGGGAGAGACATATAATATAAATCTCTTTGTTGTCGACAACACATTTGCTTCAACAATTGCTCTTACCATTTCAAATGAAAATGTGGATCCAGTACCAATGACAATAACAGAGTGCCAGAAGCGCTCTAATTGATTGAAATGGGAGGAAGCAATTGAAGAAGAGCTCAACTAGCTAAACAAAAGTGAAGTTTTTGCCTTTGTAGTACAAACACTAGAAAATATTATCCCAGTAGGATACAAATGGGTGTTTGTACGAAAGAGAGACGAGAATAATTAGGTGGTGAGATATAAAGCGAGATTAGTAGCTCAAGGGTTTTTCGCAGAGATCCGAAATTAATTTTGATCAAACATATTCTCCTATTTTAGATTGCATAAAGTTCCGCTACTTGATATCCCTGGCATCAACTATGAATTGGAAATGCAGTTAATGGACGTCGTGACCACATATTTATATGGATTATTAGACGTTGATAATTATATGAAATTCTTGAAGGATTCAAAATTTATAAACTAAAGGAAAACAAAAATCGCAACATGTAATGTTAAGTTATAAGGTTGTTGTATGATTTAAAACAGTCGAAAAAAATGTGGTATAACCGACTAAGTGAATTCCTCTTGAAGAAGGAATATATAAACAATGATGTATGCCTTTGCGTGTATATCAAAAAGGTCACAAAATGATTTTTGTATCGTTTCTGTCTATGTTGATAATATAAACATAATTGGAACACGCAAAAAGGCTGAGAAAGCAAGCTCATGCTTTAAGACGGAGTTTGAAATGAAAGATTTGGGTAAAACCAAGTTTTGTCTCGACCTGGAGATCGAACATTTCTCAGAATGAATACTTTTACACTAGTCAACTTATGTAAATAAGATTTTTACATGGATAAATCACATCCACTTTGCATACCAATGATTGTCCGATCACTAGAAGTGAATAAGGACCCATTTAGACTTAAAGAAGATGACGAAGAAGTTTTAGGACCAGAATGTAACAGCCCGCTCAAGCAGGCACCTCGATCATAGCCCGTCTAAATTATTTTATTATTTTATTCTCTGTGTGCGCTTATATTATCTTTTCTTTATATTCGTTAACAAGAAATGATATACGAGGACAATAACTATATTATTGCCCAAGGTAAGATTATGTGCGCATTTTATTTCATTTTATGATTTATGCTCATATTTAATTATTTAATGGGTGATATGCGAAAATCCCCTTATGTGGTAAGTGATGATTTATTGTTATTATGGAGAAATATAATT
>JAYJMF010205755.1:0-15210 GCA_036873715.1 Salvia sclarea
AAAAATAAAAATAAAAATAATTTAATTATTTAACGACGGAATTAACGACGGAATATTTTATTAAATAATCAAAAATTTAAAAAAAAATGAAAATTCCGTCGCTAATCCGTCGCTAATGAGATTAAAAAATTCTGTCGCTATATCCGTCGCTAAGGCCGCCCCATTAACGACGGAATACCGTCCATCGTTAATGGCGTGTTTTCTTGTATAGATCGCATCGCGAGAATTGTTCTCGAGGAAACAAATTTCTTTTGTCTTTACTTCCACAAAAATTGTAGATTTCAAAATAATAGTAATTGTTTGCAGACTCCCGGCTCATGTATTACTACCTCCATTTTTATTAAGTGTTCCTTGCCGTTAAATTTAAATATACTAGGAAGATAAGGAAATTCATTTTTAAAATCTAATTAGTTATCATGATATATAAGAAAAAATAAATAGAAAGGATGTTCATAATTTCTCTCAAATTTTAAAATGAGACACTTATTCAAGAACAAGAAGGAAAAAAGAAGATAAGAAACTAAAAAGAAAAAAGGTTATTCGAAATTTTGGCTCGTACTTTGATTATGTGGTGATCTTTTAACCTAAAATTACAAATATTACAAATTTACCATTTATCTATATCTGTTATTCACTTGATAGTCGCTTCAAAATTTCTGACAACTAAAATTCACATGTATCACCGGATGCTAATTTAACATCATAAAACTAAAATAATAAAATAAAATAAAATAACATCAAATATATCAGCTTTTAACGACACACTTCAGCTACTGACTAGAGGAATTACTAAAAATATTAATATTTTTTTTGTACTAGTAAGTTATATTTGCAAAAAACTAAGGTTGAAACAGATTAAGGCAAGAGGTTGTAGATTGATAAGAGTTCAGTCTGATAATTTTAGTACGAGGAACTAGTCGACAAACTGAAGTTCAAACAAAAGGTTCAGCTTGGAAAACAAAGAGAGTCAGTAATCTTACTGGTTGTCTCAAGATTGGTCAGCTTGTCTCAAGATTGGTCAGCTGGACTGATAACTCGTAGAGCGAAAAGTGTGATTAAGGAAATAACCTTTTTAACACGTAATCAAAGAGAGCAGTAAACCAAATTGATTACCAAACACAGATAGGAGAACAGAGGAAATTGAAACTAAATGAACACACAGAGTTCTACGTGGTCCAGATAAACTGCTACGTCCACGGATTGATGATCAATCAGTCAATCCACTGGGCTTATGCTTGCGGGTGCACAACAAACCTTTTCACTAATATTAGTATCAATGCCGACTCGCAGTGTCAAATTTCTCTTTCTTAGCTTACAAGTGCTAAGACAACCACACACTTTCTAGCTTCCGGGTGCTAGAAAACCTAAGTCTTCAAACCTTCCGTCTCGAACACAACTCAAACTCTC
Source organism: Salvia sclarea (assembly GCA_036873715.1). Taxonomy (NCBI): domain Eukaryota; kingdom Viridiplantae; phylum Streptophyta; class Magnoliopsida; order Lamiales; family Lamiaceae; genus Salvia; species Salvia sclarea. The sequence continues at coordinate 1,408 of JAYJMF010205755.1, forward strand.
AATTTTCAACTCTTTGAAAGAGATCTAAATTCGAACTATGAATTATTGTGAACAAGCTCACAATACTTCTTATACTAGTCTTAGGATTGATATGACTGCATTTCTAGAATTAAGAGAATTAAAAGGAATCTCAAGAAGACCGAGATTACTAAGGATGAAACCAGGTTCTCTTCTTCGATTCACACTGATAGAATTTAGGAAAAGAAGCTGACTCGGGAATTTAACAGAGCTTCAGCTGGTGTTTAAATTGGTGAAAAACAAGGCTTTGGACTGAGCTCTATTTATAGGCGTCACTCGAAATTAGATCCGTTGGAGGAAATCTGAATTTGAATTTTGTCGTTGTGAGATAGAATCCGATCGTTATCTCAGTAGCCTCGGTCTTATGTCCTTCCGCTGCATCTTCGTCGTCACATTTCCAGAAATTCTGGGTAGGCGTAGTCCTTTAGCACGAAAAAGGAAAAGCTTCTTTTGTCTTCGAGTTGCAGCATGGATATGCAGATCTTCTGCATGTAATGCTCTGGTACTTTAGTCAACCTTTTAATATTTGCCACATGTTGTCGACTGCACTACTTCTCCTTTGTCTTCTACTGGAGATCAGTCTGAATGAGAAGGAATGCTGGAATTTAATTCCTAGACTATATTGAATACTCTAAGATGTAATTATTGTTACTGATAGTTGAAGTATTAATCTTCAGTCTTCCTTCATTAATGTGGTTGCCTTCCCTCTGTATTTACTGCAATAATGATAGATCAAGTAACAGTCTCCAGAGAGGCATCTTCCATTAATATTGGAGGATTACTGACCTGTGCAGTAAAAGATCAATTTCGAGAAATTCCAATATTAAACCCATCATTCTTCTGTTTTCTATCATTCTTCAGTCTAGCTAATATCTATTTAGAGATTCTAACACTTGGTCTAAAATAGGCTAGAAAAATATGAAGACATATTTAAGGAATTTTGGGATCTTCAAAACAATTCAACATCTTTTATTAATTTTCCCAATATATAGCTTTATGTTTCCCAACATATTTAAGGCATATTTTGTTATTATGAGTGTTAAGTTTTCTAGTAAATTATCTTGTACTTTCATGAAAGTATACTTAAATATTAAATTTAATGAAAAATTCGACATTCTATCATTTGATTTGTATATTAATGTGTCATTAACTAGAAAGATATATTGGTTATATGTTATACGATAAAAATTTGAAGTTTAAATTTAATAAATTTTATATATTGTTCTTTCTTCATAATTTAAAAGATTATAATTAGGATTAATTTTGAATGTTGTTATAATTATTTGGATAGATGGAATGATTTCTACAAAAATATATTAATTGTGGATGTTTTCGTCAATGGAATTCCTTATTCGTTGACACATACATGCACAGTTCGAAGCATACGTGACAAACAAAGTAACGAACTATAAAACAATAATAACCAACACACAGGAATACATAAGTTGGTAACTCAATTCTATAAAACCACCTACCTCTTGGGGCAACGCCCGCGGAAAAAACAATTCACTAACTAAATATGAGTTACAAAGGACTTACACACCAAAGCGTACTTCTCAAGCCTACAAAACTTCCAACCATCACTCATTGTTGGGTCTCGGAGGGATCCTGAATTGATGTATGTGGGGAGGGATACACCAGAGGCTATTTTTTGCGAAACTGGAGATTGTTGATACTGATGTATAAGTTTTGAACACAACAGTTTTGAAAACGCGGCTAAGACTGTTAACTAAAAAACTGTTAGTCGGTTTTTAACTTCTGAATGTAAAACTGGTTGACAGTCAAAAGTTCAAATAAGGGTCAGTCTTAATATTTTAAAACATGGGAGAATTATGAATCTTACTGATTACCCTAAGGTTGATTAGTAGACTAATAACTAGGCAGCGAAAATTTCTTTAACTTATAGCCTTTATGTTATCAAGTATAAACAGATTTAGAGTGATCAGATTTTAAGTGTCAGTATCCAGAATATATTTGCGCAGATAAGAAAGACAAAAACTGAATAAAAGACACATAGAATTTTACGTGGTCCGGAGTAAACTGCTCCTACATCCACAAGCTGTTGATCAAACAACTTATCACCACTACAACAAAAAGGGGATATGACAACGGGTATTAACTGTTGTCATAGTCTAAATGCATTGTTGTCGTATGTGGTGTTGTCGTAGAGTAGCGCTCATAGACAACGGTTTCAGACCGTTGTTGTAGATGCCTATGACAACATTTCTGTGCCATAGACAACGGTTTTTAACCATTGTTATAGGTGCATAAGACAACAGTAAACAATTTTGAACTACAGTTCTTAACTGTTGTCTTAAACACATACGAGAACGGTTCAAAAATCATGGACAACAGTACATATTGCAATAGTTTGGACTTATGTGTTGGTGGTTTTCATTTCCTGTGTGTGAATAATCCAATATCAAATTATATAAAAACTCAAATACTAGTAACAAGATTATGATTATTATTTAAATAATATGAACTTTTGCAATATCCATTACAAGACTTTGAAGTTTCCATCTAAAAATGCTAAAAACTTAAAAAAGATATTATAAAAAGTCAACAACTAAACATAAAAAGATGTCCTATCCATGAAATTCAAAAGTAAAGTACTAATTGAATCGATTTTCAATGGAGCTCTTCCACAACTTTGTTCCTTTAAATCTGTCATGCTCTCCCAAAACAATGAGCAGCTGCACGGTAGAAGGTACAAGAGGTGAGGAAGAGAAGAAATTCAAAATAAACATCAACTAGCTAAGAAATCCACTTTAGTAAATTCAAACAGGAAAATCACGCGTTCATACACAATTTACAGAGATCCAATGTTTTGAGTTGCAAAAAATAAACCAACCTGTATACAACTCAACTTTCGGATGCACATTCTGAATTTTATGCACCTGACATAAGCAAGTAAACAACAAACACGTGTAAGAATAAGAAGATCAACATAATATATATAGGCATGTTGAGATGAACAATTCCCTAGACTATTCATTTCTCTATTTAATATGTGCAAAGTCACTCGTACAAATATAATATAAAGTAAGCACCTATTAAACTAGGACACCTCAATATCAGTTTATAACTTTGTAACAATGTCAAATGGGAAATACTAACTTAAGACATAAAAAGTCTCATATAATTATATTTGTGGAAGTTCTGAAGTGGATATGCCCATATATTCAATAAAAAGACTGCACAATAAGATTTATAACAAACACAAATATTAATACTTTCTTCACCATGCATAGTTGGAAATAAAAAGCTGCATGAAAATGGATTAGAAAATAATATAAACAGTAAAAGAATAACTAGATCTCCATTGTTAAAAGGAAATAAATAATTAACAACTGCTCAATGATTTGCATAGAAGGAGCATTGAAATTATAAATTTGGTTGTTCACATACCATATTTTTAACACTAAGCAAAATAAAGTTTCTTATTGCCTCCACATGTACGATACCTATAATATAGAATTCATAGTTGGGAATGTGAAGTTAAATACATCAAAGTAAAATAACATCGTATATTACTCATTTGTCTCCATCTATTTACAATCTTATCACATTGAAGATATTCATAATTGATACACAAATGCACACACATTAATGTAAGTGATTAACAAATTTAAAACAATAATTTCAAGACTTCACAAAAGAAAGATTCTAACAATATTCAAGAGTCTCAGTATATGAGTACTTCTATATCTCCAATTGAACAAATCTCTCCAGTTGCTAAACTTTGTGTTAGTCAAGATTATATCTATATTAATAACTGCAAATTGCCTTTTGTTTGTACTAATAGTATTTAATATTGGAGGAAAGACAAAAAAGTAGTCCCAATAGAGTTCTAAGGTGTAACTGAAATAGGAAGATATACATAATTTGGTATCTTTTATAACACAAGGGAGAGAAGAAAGTGACGAAGGAATATATATACCATTATATTTTCCAGATTTCTGCTTTGAGCTCATCAATTGATATTCACCATCTTAATCCCATATGCTTAGCTTTAATTATTTGCTTCCTGCATTGGAAAGACAATTAATAGGTGATCTCCACCTACCAGAAAATTATGTTTGAAATCCACTTGCTGTTAAGTGTTAACATTCATAATAAAAATGAGCAGAAATAGCACGATTAGTGGAACCATTTATCAGTAACCACTTCAATAAATCAAGAAGCAATTTTTTGACAGAGATAACACGATTAGTGGAACAAATAGAATCCCAACACTTTAATCTCCTAAACATAACACACTGCAATTCACTTCAGAAACAAGTGAAAACACACGCATTCAATTTTTTTGCTGATAAAACAACTAAGTATTTCCTTCTCAAAAATTCTAATGAAATCATTAAATTTAGAATTTCATTAGAGGGATATGCACCTGGGTTTTTCTAGAATAGAGAATATGTAAGTGGCCACATCAGATGAACAAGTCGAAGGGGACAAACCAGTACAACGAGGCATATGCGTGGTGCCTTTTTGAAACCGTCGAACAACGACGGGAAGCGGTGCGAGGAAACCAGTTAATCGGCAGTTTCGTAAAGAGAGGAATTAGGGCAGAGGCATCACGGCGTGGAGTTCTATTCGTCTTCCATACCAGAGAGAGATGGAAATAAACGGTTAGGAAGAGAGAGGGAGAGAGGATTTCAATAATCTGGGACGGAGGAGATAATTAATCTGCGCAATTGTGGAGATAAAACACAAGATTGCGAGAAGGGACTTTTAATTCGTAGGGTTCTCTGCTGACTGCTTTGAAGAACGATGAAGGCAATTTATAAATTTATAATTTCATTAATTTAAAATAAAGTTAGATTTATAATTTCATTAATTTAAAGTAATAAGTTAAAAGACAATTTATAAATTCTCTAGCCTCTAATTACGAGATTTATTCATGAATTAAAAACTAGTAGTGATATTATTTAATATTTTTATTTTAATTATTTATAAAGATTTGAATGCTTTAGCGGCACACAAGAATAAAATGAAGAAAATCATTAGTATATTTTATAATAATATTTCAAATCATTACTAGATATATAAATATATATATATATATATATATTGTATATCTACAACAACAGTACAATAAGAACATATAAAAAAATGTTGTTATAATTACTGACACAACAAATTGAACACAAGGATAGGAAATACAAGTGTTTATGAGCGAACCAATCAACTACCACAATGCACTTACGACAACAGTAATTAACGCCGTTGTTTATCATCTCAGAATTTTATTACCACAATGCACCTACAACAACGGCTATAGGAAAGCGTTGTGTATGAGCGCACTTTTTCGATCTACAACAACAGTTTTATCTAAGACATCGGTTTTTCAGCCTATGACAATGGTTTTGCACTAAAACTGTGGTCCTTTAAATGTTGTTGTAGCTGTTTTTTCTTGTAGTGCACCCATAAGTGCTTTCGGGTGCACTATAAACCTTAGATCAGCTTCACTCGCCGATACCAACACTCTGGGTTGGATTTCTCTTCTTAGTTTCCAGGTGCTAAGTGACGAATACAATTTAACTTTACAGGTGCTAAATAACCAAGTGTTCAGACCTCTTCTCGAACACACACTCAAACACTCTTTTCTAAAGGGTTGAAAAGTTTGGTTCGAAGTGCTCCTACTGTTACAGAGAAAGCCTCTCTACAACAGATTTAGGCTTAGGTTATGAGAGGGTGTATATGCCTAGAAATTTCTAAGAGAACAAGAATGAATCTCAATGAATATGAGATTGAATCAAGTAGGCTTGTGTTCTCTTCTTCGATTCTAAGTTTGATAGCAGATGAAGGGCTGGCTAGCAATTTCGACCGAGCTTCAGCTTATATTTAGAATCGGTAAAAGAATCGAAGAACGTGAGAACCTATTTATAGCAGAGAGCAGGAAAAGATCCGTTGGAGCTAAGACCTCCTTCTCTGAAATCTACCGTTGTGAGAGATGAAATTCAAATTCGTCTCACAACCTGATCTTCTCTCTCTTCTCTTGCCAGAAATAGCTCGGGTACTCCAGCAGGAATGGGAGAGGCGATTGCAGGTCCTTTTGCACGAAAAAAGAATTTTGCCCGTTCCGAGGTGGAGAGGAGGCGATTATGGAATCTTTGCATTTAATGCTGTTGTCGTTGAGTCAACTGCTACAGCTTTCCACGTGGCACAACGTATCTTTAATTTTGTCTTTTACTGCTTTATATCAGCTTGACAAAGAGAATGTCAGCGTCGCATTAACAGCTTCTTCAATGCTGTTTTATGGTTGATCTCCATCAAAACTGACACTTGACAATCAGTTTCTGTTGTCCATGTAAGCATCAGTTTTGACTCCAGGGTTAGCTGGTCTTTTTCTAAAAACTGATAGATGACAGTCTTATAGAAGTAAAAACTGACTTAGTTGATGTCAGTATCCAGACCACCAGTTTCTTGTCAACACCAAGAAAACTTCAGCTTCTTCAATCTTCAGGATCTTCAAATCTTCAGAATAACTTCGAAAAACTATGCTATAAGAAAAATGATTCTAACACTTGAAACAATGAAAGATCAGTTCTTGTAAAATTCTTTACCCACGATGAATTACTAGTTATGCACCACGCAGGTACAAAGCTTGGACTCGCACTCCTCGCGCAATACCCAATTCCAAAAAGAACTGATATCAAATATGATTCAATCACTACAATTATGAATAATAATGAACACACATTTGTACAAGACTCTAAAGAGAATTGTAAGATCAATACAAACAAAGCATAAGCTTTTCTTGCAAGGGGAAACGTCAACCCTAGCAATATGACGCCTCCAACATATATAGGGTTTTTTGAGGAAAACCCTAAATCTTCATGCAAGCAATTATATCTCTAAAGAAAAGAGATAGACACGAATCTTCATCAATAAAGAAGATAAAATCACCACGGATATCATCCTTATCTCCATAGATTTGATAGATACGTTCCCTTATATAAAATCAGACATACGGGCCTGAAGCACATCGGAACAACATAAATTACAAACGAGTATAAGGCATGTACACTAACAATCAATTAATGGACCTATACATCTAAACTATAAAAATAGTAGAAGATAAATATTACGAAGTGGTCCTATTCTACTTTCTTCTTATATTGATAATTTAAATTGTGTTACAGTTATATTAAAATTATAATTAATTTGACCCAATGAATAGAAAATTTGTATCCGCCACTAAACACCTAGACTATATTTATAAAGTCAGAGCTAAAAGGTCACCGCAAAGTCAAATTTTGAACCATAATTCAAAATAGCCAAATAGAAAGGGAAAAAAAAGAGTAGACTTGTTTCATAATTAATAGTGATAAGATTACTTTTTCTTTTTCTTTAAAATTAATGCCGATAAGATTTTCTATATTGCAATCTTATCATTGCTTTTATTTTTAGGTGTGGGATTGAATCATGATCTCACTTTTTATACAAATTTGTATCATCGTTTGTACGTATCCAAAAATGTATTGTCATTGCATTTACATCCGTAAATTGATTGAGGAAAGAAAATCTAAGGATACCCCATCTATAAATACAAGGTTGAACCACACCAAATCATAATCATCCTAATGGTCTCATTTTGTTGGCAATTCTGTCAAGTGTGGCAGTGGCGCTTCCCATTGCCGCCACCGCTTCCCAAGGTCTCAAATACGGCGACTGGCGCGCAATCTCGAATCCAAACGCTCCACCGCTGGTTGCCATCGCGAAATTCGCGGTGGCGGAACATAACAAGGAGAAGAAGACATCATTGGCGCTGGTTTCTGTGGTGAAGGGAGAGTCGCAGGTCGTTGTCGGTACCAATTACAGGCTCGTCGTCTCCGCCAAGGATGGCGGCGCCGCCGTCCCTCACAAAACATATGCCGCCCTTGTTCATTCCAGCCCGCCGCGAGCACTATCGCTCGTTTCCTTCGTAGCAATTGAAGATTAATTTGCGATCATGGCTGAAGCTGACGATAAGAATATTGTATTAATTAATTAATTTAGTGATGGATATGTAACCTCGTTGCATGCCGTCTTAATGTTAATTAATAACATTTCAAAGGAATAAAATCAACGTACTCATTAAATCGTGTTACATTATATATTTTGCATTCTTGCTATTCATTTCTCACAAAATTAATTCAAATCAACAAAAAGGTGACGAGATTTTACATTAACAAATGATCTACATTTAGGTCTCCGGTAAGATAGAATTATATAATGTTCTTATGCAAATTAAGGACCCACCCTTTTACTTTGGTAGGTTTATTGTTAATTTGATGAATGCATAACTTATTGGACAGGTGGGCATTTTTCTGGAGCACGTACGTATGCTCCAATAGATAACCAAAGATATGGTTAAATTAATAATACAATTTTAGTAGAACATGAGGCGTGGGAGATTATCAAATATAAACTCTCTCCATTTTAATAATTAAAAATCAATATAATTTATTGATCTTAATTAATAGATGGTCCAAATTAATTTTTGAAATTAAATGCAATTTCTTACCTATAAGATAATATTTTCTCTATAATATGCTTTCTTACGTATTAAATAATGTTTTTTAAACGCATGCTATGCTGCTTTTTGATTATTGTTATGTCGTCAGTTTCTAATCTCTAGAATGAGGATGGGTTCTAGCAGATCTCCACCCTATGAGACCTTTATAATTTCTGCATTAATTTATTTATAAAAAAAAGAGTGGAGATTTACTAAAAGTCCTCCCTATATATAATTAGGGATGTCAATCGGGTTTGTCCACTCAATTTCGGATCAATTCATCCCGTTTCGGGATATTTTTATTTTAAACTATTCCAATTTTTTTTATCTCGAGTTAAAATATTTCGATCTCGATTGTGGACTAGCTAGCTCGTCAGACCAAATTGTTAATAATTTTTCTTTCTTCAAAATCTTTAGTGGTTCCATTCGTATAACAAACTTACGCACACTAAAAACTATGATAAAGTTGAAAGAACAATCATACACATACAAATTATATAAAAGTTTTTATTCGTGATAAATTTATAAAGGGTAAAGGTGCAAATACACTCTTAAACGTTTTCGCGAAGGCTATATATACGTCACGTTTGATTTGGACCAATTGCATCCTCAACGTTTGAAAATCCGAGCAAATCGCCCCTACCTTTTGACGGAAAGTTGACGTTGTTAAAAATTGATTTTCATTTATTTATTTATTTAATTTTATTTCCACCTTAAAACAATATTGAAGGTGCAAATATACCCTTAAATATTTTCTCAATTAATTTAATTATTTGTTAAATATTTTCTCAAACAATTTAATTATTTGTTAAAATAAATTAGAAAATATTTAAGGGCGTAATAATTTGCTACACATCTTATGTGAACACCAAATATATTCAAACCTAATTGGCATTTAAAAAAAATTAATCTTTAATACTTAATAAAACATAGCATCATTAATTTTACAAGAAATCAAATATTATGGAGAAAGATCCTACTTAATACAAAGAAGTTTTCATTGAATTTGATTTTAGGCAAGTAGACAAGTACTTATTCCCGCTTAATTAGTTGCGTTATCTACTTATAACTTATTGGCAAATCCTCTCGGATTTTATCGAACATTCTAGTTCAATTTTAAGTTCATATATTAGTGAATCTTTTCTTCAAAGTTAAATTGCAATCCATAAATATCAATAAATGTTTATTATGACATCGTAAATTCTCTAATACAAAAGTAAAAAGACAATAATCAAATTGATTATTACTAAACATAGAAAGGTTTTTTTATATTTAATCTCTATGCATGCACGTATATATATTAACAAATACCAAACATGCTTTCTTAATTCACCAAAATATAACCTGCATTAAGTTTGGACACTTTATCATCTCAAATTCTCAATCCATCCACCACGCATTTGAATATATGATAGTTTAAATATGACAATGGAATTCCACACAATTAATCATGCAAGTTGGGTACGTAACCAATATTACATTTAGGTATCTCTCCAAGATTAAAACATTAAGCTATCTTACGTAAAACAATAACTTCATCCTCCCTCACATTGGAATTTGGGAGAAGTAATATTATGTACAGACGTTTCAGAGTTTTAAATAATGCAACTGACTTAGTAATTTTTTCCTAGAGAAGTATTCGATTTTCTTTTCTTTTTTGGGTATAATTTTTCATTATGTGTAGTTGATTTTGTTAATACTAATTAACTAGTACGTATTAGATTTCCATAGTTGTAATCTCATTATGTCGAAGAGTCACATGCACCCCGATTCCAATTGAAGGGAAAGTTGCTGTTACAGTTTCCTAATTTCCGGCAGAGGTGGCGCGCGCCTCCGCCGCTATGCCTTTCAAAACCTATATCGCTTTTATGTTTTATGCATGTCACTGTCAATCAAAATAAATAAAATTCGGAATAACACTAAATAAGAATGCATGCTTAATAAAATATTTTATCCGTTATGTAAAAAAAGTCCTAAGTGTTATTTTTTGTGACACAAAAAAGATAACTTATAACACTATTTTTACGTGACAAATAGAGTATTAAAAATTGAGATACTCCTTACACCGCAGGCCTATATATCCCTAACTGTGGACTTTCGCAATTTGATAATAATATATAGCATGGCTACTATTAAGCGTTGTTAATTGTCGGTCGCTAAAAATCAAATTTTAATCACACTCAAACCAATTGTATTGTATGTCGTAACTCGTCATTATTACGACTCGAGGCCTCAAAATAATGTAACACAAATTACTCGCTAATAAAATAACATTTATTTGACGACACTTTCGCCAAAAAGATATGGAGTGGTTTTCAATATGACTATGAGATATTGAGATCACGGAAAGATACAATTGCGAAGACATTTTCGTCACGAAAAGATTAAGATATTCCTTTTATGAGCAAACAATAAATTCTTGTTGAGATGGATTCATGTATTTTGGGTATATATATATTCAATCATTCTTAAAGCCCAAATTCTATTCCATACTCTATCCTCATCCTAAAATTTAGATTTATATAACTTATTTGGTGTGAATGACTAGGGTGTATAATATAAATAATAAACCCTAATATCTTGTTTAGTACAAAATACATGGCCCTTTATAGGCCCAACATCCAAATATATTATACATATTCGTGTGACTTTACAGACTTCCTGGGGAGGTGGTATACGTACGAAAAATTATAATTATATCATATTTTAGATATATTTCATTTTAATAAGTGTATTCTACCAAACAATGAATTACGTAAATAATACTTTAATACTCCACATCTTACCAAACATGATATAAATATTATTATATAACAAAAGACGTCCTAATCAAACATATTACGCTTTATTCCATACCAACCAAACGAGTCCTAAGGGTACAAGAGTGTTTGTGATTCTTGTTAATCCCTTGTTATCCATAAAAATATCTAGTTAATCCAGAGTATATTAGAAAGAGTAAAAATAATTGATATATATAATTTGAGTCGATGTAAGACGCTATGATTAGCATACGGTTAAATAGATGCAGTGCGGAGTTATAATTGATGATTGAGTGGTACTAAAATCATTGTGGCGATGGCTAAGCCACTTACATATATAGTTTGGGGTTAGTATTGTGGTCCCATATTTTAGGGCTCAAAATAGAGCATAGAATTTGTGCATGATTGGCCTTCGGCATGCTTGTCATCCAAGTCAAGGACCACAGAATAGACATGTGAAATTATAATTTTGTATCTATATCTATATACTATACTAAAAAGGAATTTTCTCTCCAAAGTTTACTTGAAAATTAAAATTCTTAAAATTCTACAATTATTATTGTCATAATAACTATAATTAGCAACAATAATAGATAATAAAAATTTACCTATTAATCATCAATAATAATAACCAAGAATAAAAATTAAATTATCCATCATCATTACGTATTTACGTAAATGAATGTATTCTTGTGATTAAATGGACGAATGAAATCTCATGGCTTCTCAGCTTCTTCAACATTTAAAAGTTACCTATTTGCAAGAGAATAAGAGAATTTGGGTCGTTTCTAAATGGCCCCCCATTTTACTTAAGGGCACATTCCTATGTTAATGCAAACACACAATTTGGATAAATTCTAAATGGGCCCCGATTTTACTTAAGGGTGCGTTGCTCGCAATATTTTTTTTTTTATAAATAAACGCAGAAATTTTTAAATGACCGCGTCACGGAGAACTCGAACCCGCGCAATTCTTACTTCATCTTCATTTGTTTTTAGTTTTATTTGCCCTATCTATATATGTATTTGTATTTGTAAGTTTACCAAAATTATTGGGATTCGTGTTCATAACAGTGACATATTTTTATTCAAATTTTACGCAATGATTGGAATGTGGTCACTCTTCAATGAACTTCGTCCTTAGCAACAAAACCTATGTAAAAGGCAGGTTGATAAGTTGTTACGACACGACTTCGACCGAAATATGAAGTGCCAAATGCCTTTTGAATTAATGCATTTTCCATGACAAAAAGGAATGTGTTTACATGTATAATACTATTTGAAGTTTTGCAATTGTAATTTTTAGAGGGTGGAGATGATTAGATTTTATTACTACAAAAGGTTGTTATGATGATTTATATTGATAGAGATTTTTTGTATTTTCCTAGGAAATGACATACCTTCTTAGCACCATTTAATAGATTGTTCTCTCTTAATTTTGCTAACAATCTCAATTTACTTTCTTCTAGTTCTTTAAACTTCTACATATCCATTCTTCCATTTCAATGTTGATAACAGGTTTTCCAACAGAGCTAACGAATCTACAAATAGAGATCTGTGTCTCATGTAACCAACAGAGTCTTCTGCAACATATGGCTGGGACGGCAAAACCAGAATTCAACTACAAATATCAAGATAGAAATACAAATGATTCAAGTTTATAGAACTTCATTCGCTCCATTTATTCAAATATGTTTTGATGAGGATAAATTAGACCCTCCCAAGGGAAGTAGAAAAAAGGCAATACTTGGCATAAGTTACATAGAGTAGAATACGATTCCAAGTCTGGCGAAAGACCCCCCAATAAGAAGTGCAGGCATGGGCTTCTCAAAGCAAGGTCCAATTGCAAAGTCGCCAAGTCTGGAAAAGCGTCTCCAAGTCGAGAGAAAGGCCTCATAGTGTGAAATGTAGATATGAGCTTCTCAAAACAAGGTCAAGTTGCAAAGCAACCCCAAGTCTGGGAAAGCTAAGGTGAAAAGCATCTCATCTCCAACTCTGGGAAGCTAAAGGTGAAAAGCATCTCCAAGTCTGGGAAGATGCCACACATCAAGCTCCTTTTGAAACACAGAATTCAACTATAAATATCAAGTTAGAAACACAGATGATTCAGGTTGATAGAACTTCATTCGCTCCATTTATTCAAATATGTTTGCTATGATCCTTTTTTTTAATAGTTTGTTATGATACTTAATAATGTATTCTTCATAATTTGGTGATTTAGAACAAATGTTGAATTTTGCATCTAATCCTTCTTTAAGTAAGTAAAGTATTTGATTTTGTTGATTTATATTCCATGTTTATAAAGATTTCATATTAATGACTTTGTAAATCAATAATCTGGTTCTTTTGGTGGTTTAAGTAACAAATTTGCTACTTAAACCTAATAATTAGAATGATTCGACGAATAATAGAACAATGTCGGGTATCAATCAACCTTTTGAGAGATTAATTTGATCTTAAAAAAAGCATTTCATTATAATCTGAAAGAGTGCAGATTATCTCCAAGTTATTGAGCACATGTTTT
>JAYJMF010205974.1:0-34750 GCA_036873715.1 Salvia sclarea
AGATGTGTAGGAATTTTCAATTTAGTTTAGTTTAATTGATTTAATCTATTTATATATATATATATATATATGTAATAAACCATCAATTTGAAAGAAATTACAAAATTGCCATCAAAATTGAAATTGATTTCAAATCAATTTTTTCAATTTGGCTCTACATTTAAGTATAATATAGATTGTGAATCATAAATATTGATATTTGAAGAAAAAAATAAAAAAAATTAAACAAATTGATTGTGTAACAATAAAGTGGGACATGTAGGAGGAAATAATAATAATAATAATAATAATAATAAATTATAATAATTTATTATTATTATTATTATTATTCAATTTCTGAAAAAGATATGGTCCTTATAATAATTTGATTTTGTAACAACACAACCGAACGCAGCGTACCGGCTCCTTCCGCCGCCGCCGCCGCCGCCGCAAATACAATGGCGGAAAGCAAGAGCAAACTACTGATAATCGGAGTCACAGGAAACCTCGGATTCGAGCTCGCAAAGGCCAGCTTAAACGCATCGCATCCAACTCTCGGACTTATCCGCGATTCCGCATTTTCCGATCCCCACAAACTGCAGAAAATTCAGCAGCTTTCCAATTTAGGCCTTCAAATTGTTAAAGCAAGTCCGAAATCACACCTTCCCGCCTTCAATTTCTGTTCACGATTTCTTCATATTTCTCTGTTTTGAATTATTAGGGCTCCTTGCACGACGAGGAGAGCTTAATTGAAGCCCTAAAGCAAGTCCACATTGTGATCTGCGCCGTCGCGTCCAAGCAAGTGCACGATCAGAAGCCCCTGATTTCCGCCATCAAACGCGCCGGTTGCATCAAGGTCAATTATTCCCCCCGTTTTCTGCTTCAGTTTTTTTCCCCAAATTTTGAAGTTAATTCGAGAGCGTGAATTGTGATATGCGGAATTGCAATGTAGTTAGAATTCCTTGGTGAATTATCGATATGAAATAGAGATTATCCAATTTCAGAACAATCAGTCTATTAAGGACTTTTTCTTCTTTGATTGATTGGTTTTTATCTCATATAGTGGTTGCAGCTTAGCATAAATTCTTGAATTCATATCAGAGTGAGGAATTGTATAATCCGAGGTTTAGATTTATGGCATTGAATTAGGTTAGTTGGAATTGTGCAGAGGTTCATTCCATCAGAATTTGGATCAGATCCTGACAGAACTAGAGTTCCCCACTTGGATCACAATTTCTATTCGAGGAAATCCGAGATCAGGCGCCTCGTTGAATCGCAAGGCATTCCTTACACTTACATATGCTGCAACTTCTACACGAGCTACTTGCTTCCGTCCCTCGTCCACCCCGGCCTTGAGGCCCCACCGCGTGACAAAGTCACCATCTTTGGAGATGGAAATGTTAGAGGTCTTGTATTTGTCATTGTCTCAGCTCGTATGACCTTGGTTACAAATGTATAGATGCATTCATTCTTTTCGCATATTGATCTAATTTCTAGCTGTTGCTATCCCCATTTCGTGTTGGTAATGAGTTTGAATGTCCGACATCCATGTTTCCTGCAGGCGTGTTTATGAAGGAAAGTGATGTTGCTGCCTTCACAATATGCACAGTGGATGATCCACGCACTTTGAACAAAACCCTGTATTTGAGACCACCTGGGAATACAGTCTCCATGAATGATCTGGTTACCATTTGGGAGGAAAAAATCGGGAGAAATCTTGAGAGGAATTATATCTCAGAAGAAGAGCTTCTTGAAAGAATTGAAGGTATCAATTTGAGTTCTTTTCTGACTGTCTATTCAAGTTGATTTGGTTTAGTTACATACTTTGCTCGACTGGTTTAGAACTTCTAAGTGTGACGCATCTAAGAAAATCTGTATTCCCCTATATCATTACATGAATGAACTTGTTACTGTTTGGGAGGAAAAACTCGGGAAAAATCTTGAGAGAAATTATATCTTAGAAGAAGAGCTTCTTAAAACAATTCAAGGTATCGATTTGAGTTCTTTTCTAACTGTATGTCTCTGTTTATGTTGATTTGGTTTTGTTACTTTGCTTCACTGGTTTAGAACTTCTAATCGTGACACATTTAAGGAAATCTATATCTGCCTATGATATCAAGATTGTGTGACAATATCTAGAATTGCATTGCAGAGACTCCATATCCGGAGAATATGCAGATGGTGTTCATATACTCGGCGTTTGTGAAGGGAGATCAGACTTACTACGACATAGACTCATCAAACGGCGTGGAGGGATCGCAGTTGTATCCGCACATCAAATACACCACAGTAAGCCAGTATTTGGAGAAGCTGTTGTGACTTCTCAAGTTGCAGTTTTGAATCTTTTGCTGTTGTTTCATGTGCAATGAGTTTCTTGTAATTGAATGTTGTTGTTCTTGAAATGTATGAATTCTAATTCATAAATCTGAAATTTGGTAGAAAATGAAGTTTTGCATCATGATCAAGTTTGTATCAATAGAATTTTGTTGCAGCAGATTAAATAAAACAGAGGAAAAATATGCTATACTGCAAAAACTGGTCAAGGTTTAAATTTGTGACTTTTTTTACTGAACTTGTATTATACTCCGTATTTACTTCTCAAATTATCAAATGTCCACCGTGTAGTCACTGTTATCCAATATTATTTTATTTCAAATTAAAATATATGAATATAAATTGTTTTAAATATATACATAATATACTCTTTCTTTCGAAAATAAAAACAATGAGCTCCAAATTAGTTGAAGTTCGAAGTTCGATCAGTTTGTCATTTAACACCTCATAAATCATAAACACAATCCAATTACAGGCAATTCCTTGCATATTTTTAAAATTTCAAAATATAATTTGACAATGTTTCAAAAATATCTTGACAAATGCAACCCAAAATATATTAAAAATTAACCTTACCATTTTATTTTGAAAATCCCAAATCTCAATTCCATCTTCAAATTCCTTAATCTGGACACCATAAGATTATGTCGCATACACAATTCAAATGAATTTTCTTCTCTTCCAAATTGCCAAAATTGAGGTTCAAATATTCTCACTCTAAAGTCAAAATAACATATTATTAAAAAATCTCGAAAAAGATTCTTAGAATTGATGTAAGTAAACAATTATTATTTCAATTTCAAAATTTTAATAACTTACATTAAGATTGCAAAAGGGAGAATTTGCCTTATCACATCACAACCAAACAAAAAATTCCTCTCCAGCTGTCGGTCGCCGGCGACCCGTCCAAAATGGCCGGAAAGAGTAAGATTCTGATCATCGGCGGAACTGGCTACATCGGAAAATTCATCGTCGCCGCCTCCGCCGCCGCCGGCCACCCCACTTTCCTTCTAGTTAGAGAGTCCACTCTCTCTAATCCAGAAAAATCCAACCTCATCCAAAGCTTCAGAGATTCCGGCGTCAATTTCATACACGTGAGCTCAATTTTTAACTCATTTTCAAAAAATTAGGAAAGCTGAGTGTTGGTTTCAGCTGTAGTTTGTATTTAATTTTGAATTTACTTAATTGGTTAATTGAAATGGTGTAGGGAGATATGTATGAACACGAGAGCTTGGTGTTAGCAATCAAGCAAGTCGATGTGGTGATTTCAGCCGTTGGATACGCTCAGTTGAATGATCAAGATAGGATTTTGGCTGCGATTAAAGAGACTGGTAATGTTAAGGTAAGCATATGAACTGAAATTATATGCAATAGTCAATTAATCACCAAGGAATTTGTGGTTAGGGTTTGCATAAATCTGCATTGGTGTAATTCTGCATAACAAATCTGCAGTGTGAAGATCACTTGATTGATTGAATTTCGTATTTGAATTTGATGGTTGAAGAAATTGAAGCTATGAAATTCTTAAGCACGCATATTTTGGATAGATTGTTGTTGAAAAACCTAATCCCCCTTTAGTTCAGGTGTTGTTTCTCACCAGTTGATCTCTCATAACAGATATGAACATTTAGCCTACTTTGCTTTTCTGTTATTGTGGAAAAATTGATTGGTGTTGGTATTGTGAAAGTTCATATCTTCTCTAACAAAGGCATAATTTGTTGATATGATCTCAGAGATTCTTTCCTTCGGAGTTTGGGAACGATGTTGACCGTGTGCATTCTGTTGAGCCGGCAACGTCAGTTTTCCAACACAAAGCTCAGTTCCGACGTGTTGTGGAGGCAGCGGGGGTCCCTTACACCTTCGTGTCGTGCAACTTCTTTGCTGGTGTGTACATTAGGTCACTTGCTCAGTTAGATGCCACACAACCTCCAAGAGACAAAGTTATTATCTTAGGAGATGGGAACATGAAAGGTACGTACAAATCAAGCCTTTGCGATTCTTGTTTGTTATCCTTCAATTGCTCAATCTTTATGCATTGTCAATCTAGGGAGGATTAGGATATCAAATAATCAATCACCATTAAAAAGGTCTAAAATTAACCGGGTGATGTCGTAGTTCTTGCTCTCTAAAGATGTGTTTTCAGAACTAAAACGAAGTGGGTGATAAGTGATAACGTAGTTCTTGGTCTCTAGAGATGTGTTGTTCGATGCCCCAAGAAGAGAGAGCAAGAACATGTCACAATTGGAAATGACCATCTCTTTTTCCACTTTCTTGTTACAGCTGTGTATAATAAGGAAGAAGACATTGCCACTTACACCATCAAAGCCGTGGACGACCCAAGAACATCAAATAAGATCCTCTACGTCAGACCGCCCGCCAACACTATTTCCATGAACGACCTTACGACGTTGTGGGAGAATAAGATCGGCAAAAAGCTCGAACGGATATACGTTCCGGAGGAGCAAGTTCTTAAAAACATCCAAGGTTAGAACCGAGAAGTCACACTTTGATGTTTGAATGGCCTAAATTCCAAAATGAGAGCATTACTAAATTGTGAATTATGTGTTTTGCAGAAACCCCATCCCCTTTAAATGTGAGACTAGGCATATGCCACTCTGTTTTTGTGAAGGGAGATCATGCCAACTTCGATATCGAGCCATCATTCGGAGTCGAGGCGTCGGAGCTATATCCAGATGTCGAGTATGCTACAGTTGATGAGATGCTTAACCAATATATTTGAAACAAATAACTTTGTTTGCAGAAATTATGAATTTAAGTCATAGACGTTTCAAATGAAGTGATTTGGTTTGAGAAAAGATATTTACATTTGATATATTCCACAATTTCGTCTCTGCAAAATGTTGACACTAAACAGATAACCGGTTAATGAATAAATTATATACTATTGTAGTAGGCAAATTAGTTTTGGTCTCCAAAAAATAATATAATAACAAGACAATCAAGACTAGAGATCAATTAACATCATAAGAAGCTACTAATTTTCCTGTGGTGCGACAAACAAAATGAAGCTTTTACTTCTCCAAGCATCATTAACAGTTTGCTGCCATGGTCAAATAACAGCACACAACTGAACTACATGCTGATAAATCTGTATTTTTAAGTACAAATCGCGGAAAAACAAATATAAGTATATCGTCATTGATCAATTCCATCTTTCCACTACCCCCGATCTCAGATTCGAGATCAAATCACAAGCCAAAATCGGGTTTCAGTCTCGGGGGCTGCTGACGCTGGAAGCAGGCTTTTTCTTTCCATATTTCTGTCACAAAATAAGATCATCGCATAAGCAAATACTGACATGAATAAAGAGAGCCGTCTCAACAACACCTCACTGCAGATACATGCAAATCATTTCCTAATACTGCAGTTAGCCAGTTACTATATATAAGGCATTACACAATTTGCTTGAGAGGGGCAGCTTACCTGTTTTCCCAAATTAAACGGAATGTATCTGTACTTGACCATGTGCATGATTTGACGCTTCATTGTTAGGAAAAGAAGAACAATCCAATAACATAACAGTATAGGCCAAAATACGGGGACATCGAACATGGAAAAGAAGGTCATCAGAAAAGCTACACAGAAAGCCTTTGTGATGGCATACCTGGAACAACAGAAACCAAAACCTTATCAAAAGTCAACATCTAATTACCATTGTGCATACACGAAAGAAACATTGAGAAACGGACATAGAGGCCAAGCAACAAAGCATGTATATTCAAAAAGTCTACTTGCAAAAGCATGCATAAAACTGGTTGCAATGCCCTCCCCATATATTTACTAAGACTCGTGGTGCCAACACAAAGTAAAGATGTTCTGAAAATAAATAAACCACAAACCTAAATCATAGCCATACTAGAGAGTAGAGAGTAGAGAAAGTAAGGCAATAGAATGAAGTTCCTCTCTACCAATGAGAGTTAGGTTGATATCAGTAAGACAGTAACTATTAACTAATATAACTTTTGAATGCCTACACCAAATCGAAGCAATTTCTTTCTTCTATAGTTATGACTCATGAACATGTTTACATTTCCAGACACTGGCCAGAACAGAGGATAAAATCACCGGGAAATTTTCCAACCAAAAACAGTTCCTGGAACTTAACACGACACTTCAGAATCCTTTTTTGCATGCTTTTATTTCAATCTAGAAAGATTTGCATCTAATGACTAATGCGGTTAAAGAATGTTAACTAACAGTCTAACATAGCTCTGTTAGAATTGATCACTGTACAGGATCTGCCGAGCAACTGATATAACACCGCAAAGCAACATCCAAAAGAGCAGCAGACATTGGAGCTTCAGAAGTTTAAGCATTATATTTCAAGATGCCAAATAAGAACAGTTATAAGACTAGAACAATCACCAGAATTTGAACTCGGGGAGACGACGAATGAAAGGCTTGAACTCATCAGAACCCTTTGTTGGCAACGAAGGCCCTTCAGATGGTTCCAGCTCCGGGTCAACAAGAGGTGACAAAAACCCGATGAGCAAATTGAGAAGGTAGATCCCCAAACCATAGGTGACAATGTAGAATCCCTGAACATAGTAAACCCGCAGAGCATAAAGAAGCACCAAACCAAAAGTCCCAATCCACCGATAGAGAGAATGTGGAGTAGATTTATCTAGATAATGCTGAAAAAGTTTTGACAACTCATGCCTCCGTTGGTCGAGGGCCGCAGCTGCTGAGGGACCATTACCTCCGGCACCCTCCATGAAAAATCAACTGCCACACCCTACAAGTCCATCGCAAATTCACAATGTTCAATAAGGGAGAACCAGCTAAAACATGATAAAGGCCTAACACGTGAAAGAAACTCACACGTCTACAAATACAGGGACAATCGAGCACTGCAAGACTAGTACATTATCTTTAACTAGCACCTTTTCCCCCATTCGAGATTAATGAATAATCAAACAGGAGAAACATAACATAAGTAAAATCAGCCGAAGGCAACAGACCCAAAATCAAAGCCTAACCCTAAATATAGGGAGGAATGCACGAATATCTCGGTTGAGAATAATTTCTGGCATCAAACGCTGCTGACCTCAAATTCAATCTTTTTTGCTTCTAAGCCCCAATTAACTAACACAATCTGAATAAAATATTTCTCATTTCAGCTGCTGTTCCAGCTTATTTTCCTGACGATGATAACTTAAACAGCTAAATCAGTGACTATATTCAAAATAAACCTCTTATGATTGATAAAAGACAAAAGCTAGCACAATTCGCGACTGAAATTAGAACCAACACAACGAAAAATTGCAATATTTGCCGGCGGATCTAACAACAAGCGATCCTGCTCCCCCAAAACTAGAAACCTAAAACCTAGCCCACAATGTAAGAACATAAAGCAACAAATACTCCATATTTGGATCAAAGAGAAGAACATAGACTAGGGTTTTACCTTCCGCGAAGTGAAAGAGAAACAAAATCTTCGAGATTTTCGGAGGTGAAAAAAATTGGGATTTGGATCTGTTTGGAGACAGAGGGATTCCAATTGCACCGAAAATATAAACGACTTCTTCACCCTTTTCTGATAATGGGCTTTTTCGTCATTTCATATTCCCCAACAAAATTAAATTAATCACCCATGCTTTGCATCACCTCAAAAGTAAATTAACGTGCTCGTTTATGACATGAGACTAATTTAATTAGTTAGCAAATATTTTTCGATTATTTATTTAATTATTATATTAAGTTATTTATTTCATTAGTTAATAAATTAATTCATTTTATTTATAAAGATTGGCTTATTTATAAATCCCTTTTCAAAAAGAAAAAAGAAAAATCACTTTTATTTAAAAGAAGTACTCCGAGGTCCACAAAATTAGTCTACTTATTTCTTTATTTGATCCGTCCAGAAAAAATATTCGTTTTCTTTTTATGTATTATTATGTCGCACATAACCCTCCTCATATGATGTTGGTCCCCTTCTTCACCAACTTTCATTAAATACTACTCCGTATTTATTAAGTCTTTCCCTCAAAATTTACAACATCAGATCGGAGAAATATTCCTAATATAAGTATTGGTGCATGTACAAATTCACAAATAAAATGGTGCAATTATACCCCTAATTTCACAGTTTTAAACTCACTCATTTTAATTTTCTTTTTCTTTTTATGGTAATTGTGTGCAAGTTCAAGCAAGTTTTTTCGAAGTTGACTGGTGAGATCCGGCTCAATTTATTTACAGTCATTAATACTATTCGGAGCTATTGGATATGTGTAACAGTGTAAATAATACTAGTCGAGCCAAGTCAATTCAAATTGGAGTCAAAACCGGGTTGAGTTCGAGCGAATTTTGTTGGGGTAGCTCACAAAATCCCCCAACTTATTTACACACTCTTTAATACTACTCATAGCCTCTAATAATAAATATGTGTCATATACAGCAGGTAGGGGTGGTAAACGATTCGGTATCGGTACCGAAAAATCGGTTAACCAGTACTAGAAAAAATGGTTTTGATGGTATCGGTACCGTACCGGATATCTTAACCGGTTCTACCGGTACGGTACAGTTAACCGGTAGTACCGGTTAAGGTACCGATTTTCTTAAAAAAAATTAATAATAAATAATTTTCTCTTAATTTTCAAACACTAATTTGACTTATATTTTTCATGTTTTTCAATTTCTAATACAAATCCAACAAAATAACAAATACTATTTTTCAAATACCAATTCAACATATATATTTTTTTCCTAATTTTCAATTCATTTCAAAATGAAAAAATTAGAAATTAAATTGAATTTTAAAATTTAAACCGGTACCCGGTACGGTACCGGTTAACCGGATACCGAAAATTTGCCTAACATTCGTACCGCGTATCGGGAATAGTATCGATTTTTCTGGTATTCGGGAACTAGTTCCCGGACGGTACCGGTCCGGTACGAATTTTTCCGCGGAACCGATTCCCGTTTACCACCCCTAACTGTAGGTATAAATTTTTTGAGTCAAAGTTGAACTTGAGTCAAAATCGTGCGAGTTCAAACGAGCTCTCCGGCCTCACTAGTAAAATGGGACTACTAGATTTAGTTACACTCATTAATTATCATAACTTGAAAGTGCCAAAAATATGTAGCTCACAAACTCCATTATCTCACCTTCTCATACCAAGTCCATCTCCACCATCTTCACTCCTTCCCTTAATTAAGACCAAAAGCTATGTTCTTGTTGTACTAACAAACAAAAGAAAACCTGCACACTAAATCATTTCCACCTAATTAATTTCAATTGACCGCCGACACGTTGAACCCAGTAACTTGGGCTTTTTCGACTTACCTTCCAAATATACTACATTATACACTCGCGAGATGGCTCAAAAGCACCGAAATCAAGCCCATCCTCGTAGAAGAATCGACCTACGTGCATTTTGGCATCCTTGATCATTGAACCACCCCAAAGTCGACTCTCCCGCTTCTATCCCACGACGCGCTTCTATAGCGCCTCCCATCAACGGGTCCATGTCTCCTTAATCCATCTCGGTTAGCTGATATTCTCTTGTTAAAATTGAGCTCTGGTCGTATTATGTTCTTCAACTTTCGGAGAAATAATGGGACAGGTATGATGCGTGTAAATGATTCCCATGGGTTCGGGTCGGGGCAAAAATGTGCGGTGGGTTCGGCCAATTCTTTTATTTTCGTCGATGCAAAATTTGGGTAAACTTATTTTCACTCATTAATATTACCGCGGGCCTATAATCAATTCGTGTACTAAAAGTTTGTTGAAGATTTTAGTCAAACCGAGTTGACTCGGACAGAGTCGTAAATTGTATGATTCAGTAATAAATTGTGTGATTGGAGGTGTTTTCCACTAGTGGCTTGCCGAATCTAATTCAACTTATTTACTCTCATTAATGCTACACCGAGCCTATAATTACTATGTGGATTAGATATGTATGAAATATCCGAGGCGAGTTGAGTCGAAATCGTTGGAGTTCGGGCAATTTTTATTGTTTACTCTCATTAATGCTACACCGATTTTTATTGCATTCATTGATATGATTTTGAGCCTATAATTAATTTGTGTATGAGTGTAAAATTCAAGTTGCACTGAGACAATGTATAAGAACTTAATCAAATGGACAATGGCTAATTGTGCTAGTAATTGAGATCATCACCACTATTCCAAATTCCATATTTCCTATTTCCAAAATTCACTATACACCATTCAATCATATGTAATATGATCATATCATCATTGTAATAAATAAAAGTGCCAAAAATATGTAGTTTCATCACTCGTAAGTGCCAAATATATGTAGCTCGCAAACTGCATCATCTCACCGTCTTCCATCTCCGCCACCCATCTTCAAACTCTCCTTATTCAACACGATATTCTCGAGCGTGATGAAGGGCCTAATCGATCTAATCTTCGACAAATCAACGATGATCTCCGCCTTCTCCAACGTCTCGTTTATGAGATCCATCCCCCCAAAACTTCTCCCACATAAGCTCGATGCAGTGGGAACCTTCACGAAGAACGTCAGCATCGCCTCCACGTTCTCGACACAGTAATGAGAGTAAATGTATTTACTCGAATTAGGCAAGCCATTCGGACGAAACGCCTCCCACTCTGCACGGTTTACGAATCAAGTTCGAGTCAACTCAGTGCGACTCGAATCTTGCACCCATTTAATACACAAAAAAAAACGGAGGAATAAAATACAAAAATTACAAAAAGGGTGATGAATCAATGCTAGTAAACGAGATGTGGTCACTCACTTAATAAAGTTTTTTCTTAAAAAGAGTGCAAAAAATGTTGCGCTAATACAAATAATTTGGAGGGAGTAATTAAGTTAGAGTACCTTATTTTATATTAATTCCAAATTAATATAAATAATCCAATTATTATTATTATCATTTCAAAGATAATAATACAAATAATAATAATAATAAAATAAAATTTATCAATCCAATTAATAAATTAAATATGTAATTGGCGTTGAACTTTATTAATTCAAAATTAATACAATCGTTTTTATTTTAATTATAGACGTGACATCCCACATTGGACTAAAATTAAAATGATGCCCAACATCACTGGGCTGAACATGGTGGCTTGGAGTAGAAGCCCAGCAGCGTAGGTCCGCCAAGAGAAGCCCAACAGCGGCATATCAGCCCAAAACACGGCCCGACCCGGAGAACCAGATCCGACCAACCCGCGACCCGTTAGGATTTCCGAGCGCCGCCCAGCGCCGTCGTTTGTGAGCCGTGTGTTAAAAAACAAATTTTAACAACCAATTACAATTTTAATTCCGAGAATTTTGATTCCAATCGCACAATTTATAACTCAATAGCACGATTTATGACTCTGCTCGAGTCGACTTAGTTTGACTCGAATTTTCGACGCGCATTTAGTACACAAATTGATTATAGGCTCGGAGTTATATTGATGAGAAAAAATAAGTTAATCCAGATTTTGCACGGACAAAACTATAAAACAAACCGAACCCCGCACGTTTTCGCCCCTACCCGACCCCCATGGGAATCATCTACACATATCATAAGTAAAAAAGTAAATGTAAACAGCTCAAAAAAAGTATTATGAATGTGTATGCAAACGGATTTTCCTGCAGATTTTGTTGGTTAATTACTTAAATTTATTATACAAAAATGGAGGTTTCGTGGAACTTTGTGTAATTACAATCAATTCTCACACTCATACTGCATTATAACTCAAATCTTAGTAATTATTATAGGTCCGGAGTAACACTAATGAGAGTAAATGGAGCTTCTTTCTCTTCATGAAAATGGAGCTTCTTTCTCTTCAGTGAGTTTCCAATAAGCTTCTTTCTCTTCATGAAAATGGAGCTTCTTTCTCTTCATCTTTTGCTTATTACATGTGTTCTCAATCCGACCTCCGTCAGAACCTTCACGAAGAACGTCTGCATCGCATCCACGTTCTCGACACAGTCAGTAATGTCAGACGAGTGGAGATACAGAGTCCATTAACGAGAGTAAATGTATTGAATCGGATTAATTCAGCTAGCAACTAGGAGAAAACGCCTCCAACTCGCACGATTTATGACTCAAGTTTGAGTTTGACTCAATTCCACTCGAATCTTACACCCGTTTAATAGGATCAGAATAATATCAATGTTATGATTCACCAGGAGAGAAACAAATAGAACCGCACGAACTCCTACAGTTTCGACTCAAACTCATCTCAATTCGACCTGAATCTTTCATACCTATATAATCGACATGTTAATTATGGGCTCGGAGTAGCATTAATGAGAGTAATTAAGTTCAACTGGATTAAGCAAGCCACTCACGGAATACAACTCCAATCGCACAATTCATTACTCAATCGCACGATTTATGACTCAGTACAAGTTGACTCAGACAAAAATATGTAGCTTGTAAACTGCATCATCTCACCGTCTTCCATCTCTGCCACCCATCGACGCGTCGCCGTCCCCGTCTTGGGAGCTCCTCGAAGATCCACCCTTTCCATAGTCGACTCTTGCCCGCTGTTATCACACGATGCGCTTCTATATATAGCGTCGCCTCTCATCAACGAGTCCATATCTCTTTGGATCCATCTCGGTGAGCTGATATTCTCCTGTTCAAATTGAGCTTGTCTCGTCGTGTGTTCTTCAACTTTCGGGGAATTAATGGGACATGTATGATGTGTGTAAATGATTCCCGTGGGGTCGGGTCTAGTCCGGGCGAAAATGTGTGGGGTTCGCCCAATTTTTATATTTTCTTCGCTGCAAAATATCCGGGTTAACTTATGTGCATTCATTAATGTTACTCTGAGTCTATAATCAATTTTTGTACTAAATGTGTGTCGAAGATTCGACTTGTATTGAGTCATAAATCGTGCGATTGAGTAATAAATTGTGCGTTGGAGGTGTTTTCCGCGACTTATTTACTCTCATTAATGCTACTAAGAGCGTGTGATTAACGTGTGGATTAGATATGTATGAAAGATTCGAGGTGAGTTGAGACGAGATCGTTGGGGTTCGGGCGGATTTTATTGTTTCTCCGGGTGATTTGCAAATTTCGGGTTAACTTATTTGCACCCATTGGTGTGATGAGAAAGAAGCTCCATTCTCATGAAGAGAAAGAAGCTCCATTCTCATGAAGAAGCTCCATTTTCATGAAGAGAAAGAAGCTCCATTTTCATGAAGCTCCATTTTCATGAAGAGAAAGAAGCTCCATTTTCATGAATGGACTTTAATTCCTTCCACAGTTTTCTCAACATCTGGATTCATGAAAGCTCGGTCAATCAACAGCAACGAAATCAATCCCATCCTCGTAGAAGAATCGACCCACGTGCATTTTGGCATCCTTGAACAATGAACCACCAGTCGACTCTTGCCCACTGTTATCACACGACGCGCTTCTATAGTGCCTCTCATCAACGGGTCCATGTCTCCTTGGATCCATCTCGGTGAGCTGATATTCTCTTGTTAAAATTGAGCTTTTGTCGTATTATGTTCTTCAACTTTGGGAGAAATAATGGGACTGGTTTGATGTGTGTATTCCTACAGGATTGGGTCGGGCCGGGGCGAAAACGTGTGGGCTTCGGCTTATTTTTATATTTTCGTCCGTGCAAAATAGGGTTTAAACTTATTTTCACTCATTAATATTACTCCGAGTGCCTAATCAATTGGTGTACTAAATGTGTGATGCAGATTTGAGCCTAACCGAGTAAAAAATAGTGCGATTAAGCAATAAATTGTGCGATTGGAGGTGTTTTCCGCTTGTGACTTGCCAAATCCGGCTCAACTTATTTACTCTCATTAATGCAACTTTGAGCCTATAATTAACATGTGGATTAGATAGGTATGGAAGATTCGAGTTGAGCTGAGTCGAAATTGTTGGAGTTCGGGCGACTTTTATTGTTTCTCTAGGTGATTCGCAAAATCCGGGTTAACTTATTTGCACTCATCTATATGATTCTGAGCCTATAATTTCGTTTGATTTGATTGAATAACATATTGTGTCACAATTTCATTCCTTTTATGCAGAGTTTTTACAATCTCACTTGCTGATCTTTCGGAGCAATGTGCAATGCCCCATTTGTTTAGGTACATTTTTTTTGGTGTTTCACTACTTAAATAACTTAGTTTCAGTTTGACTTATGTGGCACTTTCTTTCAAGTTCAATTGTATTGAACACGAGTTGCTAGAAAATTGTCGGATAAATTTACCAAAGACGAAAATGATTTATATGCATATATCTGTGTGTGTGTGTTTTTCTTTCTTTTTTTATGTTTATGTGATATATTTTTCGCGATTTAGTTAATGTATTCTTGAATTTAGGAAACAATGACTGCTTGCTGTAAGCATTGTGCAAGCCGTCGTTCCTTGCGCGACGATCTAGTTTTCGATGCACTTGTCAGCTCCGTTTATGGTGATCTCGAGAAATACGAGCAAGAGGTCTCGCTCGCTCGCTCTTGATTGATTGAATGAATGAATTATAAGAGATTTGATTTGATTTGTTTTGATTAGGAATTGGTGTTATTTGATGAAGAAAAGGCAGCCAATGAGAAGGTTAGATTAGGAATTGGTGTTATTTGATGAACAAAAGGCAGTCAATTCTTCTACGAGGATGGGCTTGATTTCGCTGCTGTTGATTAACCGAGCTTTCATGAATTGAGAGATTGAGAAAACTGTGGAAGGAATTAAAGCCCATTCATAAAAATGGAGCTTCTTTCTCTTCGTATGTTCTTCAACTTTCTGGGAGTTAATGGGACAAGTATGATGTGTGTAAATGATTCCCATGGGGATCGGGTCGGGGCGGAAATGTGCGGGGTTCGGCCGATTTTTATATTTTCGTCGGCGCAAAATCCTGGTTAGCTTATTTTTTCACTCATTAATATTACTTCTAGCCTATAATCAATTCGTGTACTAAAGGTGTGTCGAAGATCCGAGTCAAACTGAGTCGACTATAACTGAGTCATAAATCGTGCGATTGAGTAATAAATTGTGCGACTGGAGGTGTTTTCCACAATTGGCTTACCGAATCCAATTAACTTATTTACTCACATTAAGGCTACTCTAGGCCTATAATTAACATGTAGATTATATAGGTATGAAATATTCTGGTTGAGTTGAGTCGAAATCATGGGAGTTCGAGCGATTTTATTTGTTTTTCCGGGTGATTTGCTAAATCTGGGTTAACTTGTTTGCATTCATTGATATTATTCTAAGCCTGTAATTAATCTGTGTATTAAATTGATGTAAAATTCGAGTGGAATTGAGTCGAGTCGAACTTGAGTCATAAATCGTGCGAGTTGGATGTGTTTTCTCCTAGTTGCTAGCCGAATATTCCGATTCAATACATTTACTCTCGTTAATGTTGTTCCGGGTGACAATTAATGTGTGTAAAAGACAGAATTGAACAGTTGATTTCAAATTCCTTTCTAGGTATTAAATATTCGAGTCAAGTTCAAGCAATTTTCTTTTGTTAGCATTTGTTTAAGCGACTAACAAAATCCGCCTCAAAATCTTGTAATCAGTTTCGATTTTTGAAATTAAAATTTTTGGAATTAAAATTAAATTAAAACGACGGCCGCTGGGCGGCGCTCGGAAACCCTAACGGGTAGCGGGTGGGTCGGATCTGGTTCTCCGGGTCGGGCCATGTTTTGGGCTGATATGCCGCTGTTGGGCTTCTCTTGGCGGACCTACGCTGCTGGGCTGCTACTCCAAGCCCACCATGTTGAGCCCAATGATGTTGGGCATAATTTTAATTTTCCCGTGGACTGTCAAGTCTATAATTAAAAAAAAAAAACGATTTTGTTAAATTTTAATTAATAAATTTCAATGGCGATTACATATTTAATTTACTAATTGGATTAATAAATTTTACTTTATTATTATTATTTTTCAAATGATAATAATAGTTGGTTTATTTATACTAATTTGGAATTAATATAAAATAATGTACTTTAGTTTATTATAATTTTTGAAATAATAATAATAACGTTTGATCATCTATACTATTATAAAAGCTACATACATAATTTGAAATTGATTTGGATTTGAATGACAATTTTGTAGTTTTTTTGGAAATCAATGGTGTATTATATGTCTAAAAAGATTAGTTTAAAGTAATTAATAATTTATCTTCAAATGCTGCCATCCTTTTCGGATGGTGGGTTCATGGGAAGTTTAGGAAAGGTTCTAAACGTTTCTCTCTAAGCGTTGGTGCCAACGGTTTAACGGGTTTTTTACTTTATTTATTTGTATAATGTTGCTTTATTTTCTGAAAATAAAAAATATGCATATACCACATAGAATTGAGTCACTGACATGGTCAATAAGACAATAATACTACTTTTAATTTTGATATGAATAGGTACTTTTTCAACACCAACTATACTGAAATGCAAACTTGTACTAATTCTATACTTTGCGAAAAAAAAACTACATGAAATTCAAACTTGCACTAGTTCTATACTTTGTGACAAAACTCTGGTGTAGATGTGTGAATTATGCTTGGAGGTTATTAATTAATAGTTAGGGTTAATTTCACAAATTGTTACTAAACTATAGTATTTGTATCAAAATGGTTACTAAACTTTCATTTGTATCAAAATGAGTACCAAACTTACATTTTGTATCTTTTATGTTTTATATTCAATTTTTATATATATTAATTTTATTCCATTTGGCAAAATGAGTGCCACGTAATTTTATTCCATTTGGCAAAATGAATGCCACATAAGCTTCTTACAATTTTTTTTTTACGTCATTTTATAATATAATTAACCAAAGCTCCTATTAACTTATATATTAACCTATATATTTCTATTCAAAATCAGATAAATTAAAAAAAATCCCAATAATTAAATTCCTACTGCAATCAATTGCAAGAACAGATTGGTGCTAATTAAAGAAAAAGAAAAAGAAAAAGAAAAAAAAAAGGCGTTGCCGCGCGTATTAATTGAATCACACGTAACATACACTAATTTTTGCACACAGACCACACACATATTAATTAATTTAATATATACATCGATCATCCCGAAATTACTTAATTATATGATGATTATGCATTAATCTTGTAAAATCCAGTTGGCCGGATTAATCATGGATAATTCCAGAGGTAATAATAGTCGGTCATCATAAACCGTGGCGGGCTCATAAGCATCCCCTGCGCCATACTCGCCAGTACATTCGCAAATCAAAAATCAAATCCTCATCAGCAAAATCATCCGCGGCGGCCGCCGGCGTCTTCGCGGCGGGCTCCTCCAAACCCCTGCAGACGCAGAGCGCATCCAAGGCCGCCCCACCGGCGGCGGCGGCCTGGATGTCCGCGGCGGCGGTGGAGGCCGGGACGGGGAGAGACGGGGCGGAGTCGGGGAAGTTGAGCTCCGCATGGCTCCCCTTAGCGCGAGCGCCGCGACGTCGTAGGCGACGGCGGCCATCTCCGGCTTGGGGAATGAGTCGAGCCAAATCCGGTTTGGCGTCCGCGGCTTGCGGATTTCGGACACCCATTTCTTCCCGCTCCCCACCTCCTCCGCCGACTCCTCTCTCCCCGACGATGATGAGGAGAACCGGCTCGTCGTCCGATCTTAACACGACCTTCGTCACCTCCATCATCTCCTGCCCTTGTCATCGTCTTCTAAGAACTAAATAAGCGTATGTTGCATTTATTTTGTCAAGTGGAATAGAATTAATATAAAAATAAAATAAAATATTGGAAAGATATAAAAATATAAGTTTGGTACTTATTTTGATACAAATAAAAATTTAGTAACTAATTTGATACATATACTATAGTTTAGTAACAATTTGTGAAATTAAATCCTTAATAGTTAACTACTGATCATTTAAGATTTATTAATTAATACTTTATTATAGTTTTTTTTATGATAATTAGAAAAAAATAATTGAACTGATAATTAGAATTTAATTAGGGCATATGCACGGTGTATTTTTTTCATAATTAGGACATACTCCGTATGTATATCTCTGTGTTTGTATGTACGTGTGTGTAATCTAAATTTTTAATTATAATATATTACATGTTTCATATTTCAATATTTTAATTTTTTATCTAATTTTAGTTATAATTATCATTTTATTTTATTTCTATTATAACTATTTGCCGTGAATCGCACGGTGGACAAATTAATTCTATAGTTTACACTAATTTGGAATTAATATAAATTAATAAGTTTGACATTATTATTAGTATTTTAAAATAATAATAAGAAATTATTATTCATGTGAATTTGAAATTAAGAGTACAAATTAAGAAATCCACATTTAATTAGAGAATCAAATATTAATTGGATTAATAAATTTATTCGTTGAGTCCTATTTGGTTGTTTAATGTGACAAACATGCTATTTGATTTTATACTTGTTTTTGTTTTTGGCATTTGGCAAAATCTGACTCAATTAATATACACTCGGATTCCACTCGAATCTTACACCCGTTTAATAGGATCATAATAATATCAATGTTGTGATTCACCAGGAGAGAAACAAATAAAACCGCTCGAACTCCTACGATTTCGACTCAACTCATCTCAATTCGACCCGAATCTTTCATACCTATATAATCCAGATGTTAATTATGGGCTCGGAGTAGCATTAATGAGAGTAATTAAGTTTAATTGGATTAAGCAAGCCACTCAGAAAACACCTCCAACAGCACAATTCATTACTCAATCGCACAATTTATGACTCAGTTCAAGTTGATTCAAAATTATGTAATATTTCATCACTTGAAAGTGCCAAAAATATGTAGCTTGCAAACTGCATCATCTCATCGTCTTCCATCTCCGCCATCCATCCTCGACGCGTCGCAGTCGCTGTTTCGGGAGCTCCTCGAAGATCCACCCTTTTAACTCCTCGATCGTTGAAAGCTCGATGAATAATCGACCATCCTTGAACAATGAACCACGAGTGGCGGTGGCGGGAGAGTTGGCGGACTTTCCATAGTCGACTCTTACCCGCTGTTATCACACGATGCGCTTCTATATACAGCGTTGAAGATTCGAGTCAAACTGAGTCGCCTCGAACTGAGATCTCAGTCATAAATCATGCAATTGAGTAATAAATTGTGCGATTGGAGGTGCGTTTTTTCCCCCCCTTTCTGTCAGTGGCTTGCCGAATCCGGCTCAACTTATTTACTGTGATAAAATGCTACTCCGAGCCTATAAGTAACATGGGGATTAGATAGGTATGAAATATTCCGGTTGAGTTGAGACGAGTTCAGTTGAAATCGCACTGAGTCGACTCGCACTTTAATCATAAATCGTGCGGAGTTGGAGGCGTTTCGTCCCAGTGGCTTGCCGAATCAAATTCAATACATTTACTCACATTAATGCCGAATCCGATTCATGCAGATTAATAAGAGTAAATGTATTGAGTCGGATTCGGCAAGCCATTCGGACGAAACGCCTCCCACTCTGCACGGTTTATGACTCAAGTTCGAGTCGACTCAGTGCGACTCGAATCTTGCACCCATTTAATACACTATTAAATAAATACAAATCAAATTACCAAAAAAACCTTCCTACAATATAAACAAATTAATATATGTATTTTCGAAAATTAATCATATCAAATATTGACCACTCAATCTACAAAATTAAGGAGCTGTATTTGAACTCATCCCCCAACAAATATACTATATGCATTGAATATGTAAATTTAAAATTTTAAAATGATGCAATCATTTTTAAAATCTAAATAAATTATATTATTATTATTATTTTATTATTTCTTGATACACTTATTTAATTTTAGAATTATGTTAACAAAATAATTGATTAATTAAAATCTAATACTATAAAACTAAAATTTTAATTCTATTAATTATGAGAATAAGGGGGAAAATGTGAGTGTATTATAATAAACTAAATATATATAATTCTTCACGGACACTTAAATTGTCATAACTTGTTCATTGTACATCTAAATTTTACATAATGTATATCAAATTAAAGTTTGTGTTGGGATCTTAACGCATATTGCATATATATTTTATAGTAACACGTAAATATTTTGAGAATAATGAAATTTCAAAAAAAAATGAAAAGAGCTTTTTTTACTTTGTTTTCTTATAATAAGTGTTTAAAACTTCCACTACCCTAACGAAATGGTAATGTCACTTAAAAATTAAAATTAGTGTCGGTTATGATCATTTGAAAAAAGAGAGCAAGATAATTGTAATCTTCTATTTTGTTTTAATCACAAAATTATCATTCAAATTTAAATCAATTTAAAATTGATTTGAAAATATGTATTTAGCTTTTATAATAGTATAGATTCCAAATTAATATAAATAAAAATTTCTTATTTATTACTTTAAAAGTAATACTCCGTAACAATAAAGTCAAACTTATTAATTTATATTAATTCCAATTTAATATAAATAATCAAACATTATTATCATTTTATCATTTTAAAAGTTATACTCCCTCCGAATTGTTTGTATTGACATATTTTACAGAAATTCCAAAAATAAAATAAATTAGTGAATAAGAAAAGTGCAAAAAATATAAAATGTACAAAAAAGGGGGAATAAAGTACAAAAAATACAAAAAAGGGTGAATAATTAATGCGAGTAAAAGAGATGGGGTCACTCCCTTAATAAAGTTTTTCCTTAAAAAGAGTGCAAAAAATGTTGCGCTAATACAAATAATTCAGCCGGAGTAATTAAGTTAAAGTACCTTATTTTATATTAATTCCAAATTAATATAAATATTAATTCAATTATTATTATCATATCAAAAATAATAATAAAATAATAATAAAGTAAATTTATTAACCCAATTAATAAATTAAATATGTAATTGGCAATGAACTTTATCAATGTTGGGATTCACTAGGAGAAACAGTAAAAATCGCTCGAACTCCTACGATTTCGACTCAACTCGTCTCAACTCGATTGGAATCTTTCATACCAATCTAATCCACATGTTAATTATAGGATCGGGGTAGCATTAATGAAAGTAAATAAGTTGAGCCGGATTCAGCAAGCCACTAGCAAAAAACACCTCCAATCGCACAATTTATTACTCAATCGCACGATTTATGACTCAATTCTACTAGAATCTTCTACACATATTTAGTACACGAATTGATTATAGGCTCGGAGTAATATTGATGATGAAAATAAGTTTAACCTGGATTTCGCACCGACGGATATACAAAAATCGGGCGAACCCCGCACATTTTCGCCCCGACCGGACCCCATGGGAATCATTTACAGACATCATACATGTCCCATTAGTTCCCCGAAAGTTGAAGAACACACGATGAAACAAGCTCGATTTTAACAGAACAATATCAGCTCACAGATATGAACCCGTTGATGAGAGGCGCTATATATAGAAGGAATTAAAGTCCATTCATGAAAATGGAGCTTCTTTCTCCTCATCTTCTGCTTATCCTATTAATGATTGGTGCTTCTTTCCCCTTGAATGTATTCCGTGTGTCCAATTCATGAAAATGGAGCTTCTTTCTCTTCATCTTTTTCTTATTCTATTAATGATTGGTGCTCATTTCTCCTTGAATGTATTGTGTGTGTTCTCAATGAGTTTCCAATATATTTAATTCGCTTTGTAAGGGATTTGAGTACCGCTGGTACTCACTTTATTTGTACATTTATTTGACTTTTCCATAAAATCATTAAAAAAAACGTTGCATTTATGGCTCAAATTCGACTCGAATCTATTTAATAATATTATTGAATGCAAATAAGTTTGAGATTTTGTTAATCTATCAAATAAAACAACAAAAATTCGCTCGAACTTGACTCGAATCTTTAGTACCTATTTTTCACCCACATTAATTGTAATCCGGGAGCTCGCTACTAAAACA
The DNA here is from genome assembly GCA_036873715.1 of Salvia sclarea. Classification (NCBI taxonomy): domain Eukaryota; kingdom Viridiplantae; phylum Streptophyta; class Magnoliopsida; order Lamiales; family Lamiaceae; genus Salvia; species Salvia sclarea. Next base: position 22,136 of record JAYJMF010205974.1, read on the forward strand.
CAATTTGTGACACAAGTCTCATTCGAATCTTCAATACCCACTCGGCACACAGATCAATTATAAGCTTGAAGTAGTATTACTGAGTATAAAGAAGTTGAGCCAGATTCTGGGAGCCACTCATATAATAATTTTAAAAATATCTCGAACATCGCACGACCATTTCAAGTCGACTCGAATATTTTGTACATGTCTAATACTAACATCAGTTATAGGCCCAGGGTAGCATTAATAAGTGTATATTAATTGAGTCGGATTTCGCAAAAAAAGGAAAGAAAAAAAAAAGGCATAAAATTAAATAGCATTCTTATCACATTAAACAGCCAAGCGGAACTCAACGAATAAATTCATTAATCCAATCAATATTTGATTCTTTAATTTAATGTGGGTTTCTTAATTTATATTAATTCCAAATTAATATAAATAATACTCCTTCCATCCCAACGAAAGTGAGTCGTATTCCTTTTTGGGGTGTCCCACCGAATGTGAGTCGTTTCCTTTTTTAGGATACCTTTAATACACACACAATATTAAATAATATATATTCTTATTACCACTTTATACTATTTTACTTTACTTTTCAATAACCATTAATTCCCGTGTCCAAAAGAAATGACTCACTTTCGGCGGGACGGGGGGAGTAATTTCTTATTATTATTCCAAACATAGTAATAATAAAGTCAAACTTATTAATTTATATTAATTCCATATTAATATAAATAATCAATCATTATTATCATTTAAAAAATTATAATAAACTAAAGTACATGCATTATTTTATATTAATTCCAAATTAATATAAATAATTATTATCATTTCAAAACAAAAAACTAAAATTTATTAATCCAATTAAAAAATTAAATATGTAATTGGCATTTAATTTTATTAATTGAAAATTAATAAAATCGTTTTTTATTTTTATTGTAGACTTGACAGCCCACATTGGACTAACATTAAAATGATGCCCAACATCATTGGGCTCAACATGATGGCTTGGAGTAGAAGCCCAGCATCGTAGGCCCAGCAAGAGAAGCCCAACAGTGGCATATAAGGCCAAAACGCGGCCCGACCCGGATAACATGATCCGACCCGCGGTCCGTTAGGGTTTCTGGGCACCGCCCAAGCGCCGTCGTTTGTGACCCGTGTGTTGAAAAACAAATTTCAATTTTAATTCCAAGAATTTTGATTTCAAAAATCCAAACTAATTACGTACAAGATTTTGAGGTGGATCAAATAAAATACTAACGAAAGAAAATCACTTGAACTTGACTCGAATATTTAATTCATATCTTTCACCCACATTCATTTTAATTCGCGAGCAGCATTAATGAGAGTAATAAATGTATTGAATCGGATTCGCCTAGCCACTAGGAGAAAACGTATCCAACTTGCACGATTTATGACTCAAGTTTCACTCACCTCAATTCCACTCGAATCTTACACCCGTTTAATACACAGATTATTTATAGAGTCAGAATAATATCGATGTTGTGATTCAACGGGAGAGAAACAATAAAAATCGCTCGAACTCCTATAATTTGGACTCAACTCAATTCAACTCGACTCGAATCTTTCATACCTATATAATCCACATGTTAATTAAAGGCTCGGAGTAGCATTTAATGAGAGTAATTAAGTTGACCTGGATTCGGCAAGCCATCGCGAAAAACACCTCCAATCGCACAATTTATTACTCAATCGCACGATTTATGACTCAGTTCAAGTTGACTCAGTTTGCCTCGAATATTCAACAAACACTTAGTACACGAATTGGTTATAGGCTCAGAGTAATATTGATGAGTGAAAATAAGCTAATCGGAATTTTGCACAGACAGAAAATATAAAAATCAGCCGAACTCAGAAAATATTAATTCCCCGGAAGTTGAAGAACATATACCGAAACAAGCTCGATTTGAACAGGAGAATGTCAGCTCACCGAGATGGATTCAAGGAGACATGGACCCATTAGATGAGAGGCGCTATAGAAGCGCGTCGTGTGATAACAGCGGGCAAGAGTCGACTAGGGAAAGTCCGCCAATCTCTCCCGCCACTGCCACTGGTGGTTCACTGATCAAGGATGGTCGATTATTCACCGAGCTTTCATCTATCATTTCCCATTTCTCTCAGTGGGGGGTGATGCATCGAGCTCCTACGATGGAGGAGTTAAAAGGATGGATCTTTGAGGAGGTAATGAAGGAAATGAACGAGCACGTGGAGGAGATGAGGCCGTCTATCGTGGGGTGAAACCGTTTGCAGCATCTTGCTCGATGGATGGAATAATGAGAATGGACGGAATTTAGGACAGTTTTTAACCGAATCCGGCTCAACTTATTTGCTCTCATTAATATTATTTGGAGTCTATCATTCATTTATGTATTAAGAGGTGAACTCCTCTATATCGGTGTATATATACATCACAATATTCAAATTCAAAATGTATTTCCTTACTACCCCCATTACCCTTATTACAAAGGTGATGTATATATACATCGATGTACGGGAATTTTTACCATGTATTTTTAAATACACAGGTCTGAAAGATTCGAGTGAGTCGAGTCGAACTTGAGTCGTGATCGTGCGATTTAGAGCCAGTTTTTTCCAAGTGGGCTCAACTAGTTTACACTCATTAATATTACTCGTGGCTTATAATCAATTAAGGTGTGTATGAGGATATAGGTAAAAACGAATCAAATCTAGCTGGATTTAAGTCATAATGGGAGTTCGAGTGTTGGGAGAATATAACGAGGTAAGATTATCCTGAATTTTATCATATATCCAATACTGTTAAGTGATTTAATTGGGAGAAAAGTCACACTTTAGAAGATTAAAGAATGACATTATATTTGAGATAAATGATTATACGACTCGCATTAATTGTCTACATTGAACTCGTTACATGCGAACACATGAAGATTACACGATAACTTTATATGCTAACCTTACACAATTGCAAACTTATATCAATGTTAAATCGGCAACTATAAATACATAGTGGTATTGCATATAACTAAACCAAAAAATAAAGTAAATGAAAACACCTCAAAAAAGTATTATGAATGTGTGTGCAAATAGAACTTTTCGTGCAGATTTTGTGAGATAATTACTTAAATTTATCATACAAAAAGAATAAAAATAGAAACAAAGCAAAACAAAAAGAAAAAAAAAAAGGAAAAGAAAAATAAGAAAAGAAAAGAATAGAAAAAGAACAAAAAAAATATACTAATATAAAAACTAAATAAAAGAAAAGAGAAAGAAAAAAGAAAAAGAAAAAAAAAAGAACAAAAGAACAAAATAAAAACATAAGGCTGCCTTGCTGTAATAGGATTCGAACCCAAGCCAAGCAATGAGGCAGCGTCTATTTCCACTAGGCTACACATTATTGTTTAATAAATAGCTGAGCACAAAAACCGGATCCGAATCAATAAACGGATCCCACCGCATGGATAGGGTGCTCCGTACAGGAAACCAACCCTATATATATTTATTAGACTTTTCCAAAAATAAGCTGCATTTATGGCTCAACTTCGAAAATCTCAAACATCCATTTAATAACATCATTGAGTGCAAATAAGTTTGAGTCGGATTTTGTTAGTGGCTAAAATAAAATAATATTAAAAAAATCGCTCCAACTTGACTCAAATCTTTTATACATATCTTTTATCGTAAATTAATTATAATCAGAGATCAGCATTAATGAGAGTAAATGTATTGAATCGGATTCGACAAGACACTCTAAGTAAACGCTTCCAACTCTAGCGATTTATGACTCGAGTTCGAGTCAACTCAGTGCAACTCGAATCTTACACACATTTAATACACTCGTTAATTATAGGCTCGGAGTAAGCATTAATGAGAGTGAATAAATTGAGCCAGATTCGGTAAGCTACTCATGGAAAACACCTCCAATCGTACAATTTATTACTCAATCACACGATTTATGACTCAGTTCGAGTCGAATCTTAACCACACATTTAGTATACGAACTGATTATAGTTCGGAGTAATATTAAATTATTAAAGAATGCAAATAAGTAATCCGGATATTTTGCAGCGACGAAAATATAAAAATCGGCCGAATCCTACACATTTTTGCCCGGACCCGACGCGACCCCATGGGAATCACACACATCATACATGTCCCATTAGTTCCTCGGAAGTTGAAGAATACACGAAGAAACAAGCTCGATTTTAACAAGACAATATCAGCTCACTGAGATGAACCTGTTGATGAGAGGCGCTATATATAGAAGGAATTAAAGTCCATTCATGAAAATGGAGCTTCTTTCTCTTCATCTTCTTCTTATCCTATTAATGATTGTTGCTCCTTTCCCCTTGAATGTATTCCGTGTGTTTCATTCATGAAAATGTAGCTTCTTTCTCTTCATCTTTTGCTGATCCTATTAATGATTGGTTCTCCTCTTCCCTTGAATGTATTCCGTGTGTTTCATTCATGAAAATGGAGCTTCTTTCTCTTCATCTTTTGCTGATCCTATTAATGATTGGTTCTCCTCTTCCCTTGAATGTATTCCGTGTGATCCGTTCATGAAAATGGAGCTTCTTTCTCTTTATCTTTTGCTTATTTTATTAGTGATCGGTGCTCCTTTCCCCCTTGAATGTATTGCGTGTGTTCTCAATGAGTTTCCAATATATTTAATTTTCTTTGTAAGGGATTTGAGTACCACTGGTACTCACTTATTTCTACATTTATTTGACTTTTCCATAAAACATTAAAAAAAAAAACGTTGCATTTATGGCTCAAATTTGACTCGAATCTATTTAATAATATTATTGAGTACAAATAAGTTTGAGGCGGATTTTGTTAGTATCTCAAATAAAACTATAAAAATTCGCTCGAACTTGTCTCGAAACTTTAGTACCTAATTTTCACCCACATTAATTGTAATCCAGGAGCTCGCTACTAGGAGAAAACACGATTTGTGACACAAGTCTCATTCGAATCTTCAATACCCACTTGGCACACAGATCAATTATAAGCTTGAAGTAGTATTACTGAGTATAAAGATGTTGAGCCAGATTTTGGGAGCCACTCATATAATAATTTTAAAAATATCTCGAACATCACCCGACCATTTGTACATGTCTAATGCTAACATCAGTTATGGGCCCAGAGTAGCATTAATAAGTATATATTAATTGAATTGGATTTTGCAAAAAAAAGGAAAGAAAAGAAAAGGCATAAAATTAAATAGCATTCTTATCACATTAAATAGCCAAGCAGGACTCAACGAATAAATTCATTAATCAATATTTGATTCTTTAATTAAATGTGGATTTTTTAATTTATATTAATTCAAAAATAGCAATTTTTTATTATTATTTTAAAAATAGTAATCATAAAGTCAAACTTATTAATTTATATTAATTCCAAATCGATATAAATAATCAAACATCATTATCATTTCAAAAATTATAATAAAGTAAAGTACATGCATTATTTTAAATAATCTAATTATTATTATCATTTCCAAAAATAATAATAATAATAATAATAATAAAGTAAAATTTATTAATTCAATTAATAAATTAAAATATGTAATTGGCATTGAAGTTTATTAATTCAAAATTAATAAAATCATTTTTATTTTAATTGTAGAGTTGACAGCCCACATTGCACTAACATTAAAATGATGGCCTGGAGTAGCAGCCCAGCAGCCTTGCTGCCAAGAGAAGTCCAACAGCGGCCTATCAGCCCAAAACATAGCGGCCGTGTGTTGAAAAATAAATTTCAACAACCAATTACAATTTTATTCCCAAAAATTTTGATTTCAAAAATCGAAGCTAATTACAAGATTTTGAGGCGAATTTCGTTAGTCTCTCAAATAAAATACTAGCAAAAGAAATGTGCTTAAACTTGACTCGAATATTCAATACCTATTCGGGTAGCAACTAGGAGAAAACGCATCCAACTCGCACGATTTATGACTCAAGTTCGAGTCGACTCAATTCCACTCGAATTTTACACCCATTCAATACACAGATCAATTATAGGCTTAGAATAATATCGATGAATGCAAACAAGTTAACCCAAATTTAGCGAATCGCCCAAAGAAACAATAAAAATCGCTCGAACTCCCATGATTTCGACTCAACTCATCTCAACTCAACCCAAATCTTTCATACCTATATAATCCACATGTTAATTATAGGCTAGGAGTATCATTAATGAGAGTAAATGAGTTGAGCCGGATTCGGCAAGCCACTCACAGAAGTAAGAAAACACCTCCAATCGCACAATTTATTACTCAATCGCACGATATATAACTCAGTTTGACTCGAATCTCCGACACACATTTAGTGCATGAATTGATTGTAGGCTCGGAGTAATATAATGTGTGCAAATAATTGCTATCCCAGATTTCGCACGCACAAAAATATAAAATTCGAGCGAACCCCGCACATTTTCGCCCCGACCCGACCGAACCCCAAAGGGAATCACTTTCACACATCATACCTGTCCCATTAATTCCCCGGAAGTTGAAGAACATATGATTTAAACAAGAAATTTAAATGGAGCTTCTTTCTTTCACGAAAATGGAGCTTCTTTTTCTTCATGAAAATGGAGCTTCTTTCTCTCATGAAAATGGAGCTTCTTTTTCTTCATGAAAATGGAGCTTCTTTCTTTCACGAAAATGGAGCTTCTTTCTCTTCATGAAAATGGAGCTTCTTTCTTTCACGAAAATGGAGCTTCTTTTCTTCATGAAAATGGAGCTTCTTTCTTGGAGCTTCATGAAAATGGTGGATCTTCAAGGAGCTCCCAAAACAGCGGCGACGCGTCTGAGGATGGAGATGGAAGACGGTGAGATGATGCAGTTTGGAAGCTGCATATTTTTGGCACTTTCAAGTGATGAAATACTACATATTTTTGGCACTTTTATTTATTATAATTGATGGTATCATATTATATATGATTGAAATTGAACTGTGTATAGTGAAATTTGGAAATAGGAAATATGGAATAGTGATAAAAGTTCATATACGTTGTCTTAGTGCAACTCGAATCTTACACTCATTTTCAAAATCATATCAATGAGTGCAAATAAGTTAACCCGGATTTTGCAAATAACCCGGAGAAACAATAAAAATCGCCCGAACTCCAACGATTTCGACTCAATTCGGCTCGAATCTTTCATACATATCTAATCCACACATTAATTATAGGCTCAGTGTAGCATTGATGAGAGTAAATAAGTTGAATTGGAGATTCGGCAAGCCACTCGTGGAAAACACCTCCAATCGCACGATTTATTACTCAATCGCACAATTTATGACTCTATCCGAGTCGACTCCGTTTGACTCGAATATTCGACAAACTTTTAGTACACGAATTGATTATAGGCTCCGAGTAATATTGATGACTGAAAATAAGTTAACCCAGATTTTTCACTCTATGAAAATATAAAAATCGGCTGAACCCCGCACATTTTGGCCCCGACCCGACCGAACCCCATGGGAACCCCGTTGATGAGAGGTGCCGCTATATATAGAAGCGCGTCGTGTGATAACAGTGGGCGGTAGAAAGTGAAGGGGTAGAATCGTCAGATCTTCATAACAAGAAAACATAGATGAGCCGTGTTCGTCTTTGGACTGCAGAAAAATAGCCAATTTCGATAGTAGAAAAATGATTCTAACTAATAGGAATAAAAGTACATTAATTCTAGTCATTTTTATTGGAAAAAGGTCAACTTATACGCTTTTAAGACGAATCTCGCGTCTTGGTGTAGCTTTCACGTGACGCAAAATTAATTCACAATTCCGCATGATACCTAATTTTCGCAACATGCGGAATTGGGTATTAATTTCGCATCAATATTGTGAGAATTACACTAAGATGCGAAATTAATTCGTGTCTTAGAGTAACTTTTACAATTAATGATGCGAAATTCGCGTCATAATTTTCGCAGCATATACAAAATGGCATTTTGGGAATAAATAGTTAGAATCATTGTTTTTTAATTTGAGCGGTTAGAACCATTTTGTACTTATGAGTTTGACCTCTGTTCTTCCTTTTAGCATTCATCAATCAATTGTGGTAGTATTGATTGGTTGGAGATGTTTTGGGGGATGGATCTCATAAATGAGATGTTGGAGAAGGCGGAGATCATCGTTGATTCGTCGAAGATTAGGTCGATTAGGCCCTTCATCACGCTCGAGAATATCGTGTTGAACAAGGAGAACTTGAAGGCAATGTTCTCCTCGTCGCATTCTCAAATCTAACCGGAAAATATAAAATAATTACGTTGCAACTCGCACAATTATGACTCAAACTCGGCTCGAATCTTTTATACTTATCTACTAAACACATTAATTATAGGCTCGACTTGTGACCAACACCTAATTTGGTACACAGATTAGTTATAAGTTTGGAGTAGTAATGAGTTTAAAGAAGTTGAGCCGGATTTTGGGAGACACTTATATAATAATTTTATACTATGGCTCGAAAATCGTACGATCGATTTCGACTTGACTCAATTATTTTGTACAAGCATAATACAAACATCAGCTATAGTCCCAAAGTAGCATTAACGATAGTAAATTAATTGAGCCGGATTTTACAAAAAGCAAAAACAGAAAAACAATCAATATATGGTACATTATCTTTAGCCAAAAACAATTAATCTATGTGGTACATTATGGCAAATAGAGGAGAATATATTGAGGTAAGATTATCCTGAAATTTATCATTTATCCAATACTGTTAAGTGATATTTTTAATTGGGAGAAAAGTCACACTTTAGTTATTTGATATAAAAGATTAAAGAATGACATTATATATTTGAGATAAATGATTATACGACTCGCATTGTATACATTGAACATGTTTCATATAAATTTCATATAAATAACACATGAAGATTACACAATAACGTTATATGCTAACCTTAACATATTTACAAATTTATATCAATGTTAAATCGGCAACTATAAAATACATAGCGGTACATATAACTAGACCAAAAAATAAAGTAAATGTAAACACCTCAAAAAGTATTATGAATGTGTGTGCAAATAGGATTTTTCGTGTGCAGAATTTATGAGTTAATTACTTAAATATATGATACAAAAAGAATTAAGAAAGAACAAAAGAAAAGAAAATAAAAACAAAAGGAAAGAAAAAAAGGAAAAGAAAAATAAGAAAAGAAAAATAAGAAAAGAAAAGAATAGAAAACGAACAAAATAAATAATGCCTTGCTGGTATTCGAACCCAAGCCAAACAATAAGGCAGCGTCTGTTTTCACTAGGCTACAAATTATCGTTTAATATATTATATATAACACAAGGTAAAATATGTATTCGTATCAACAAAATGGATCCCACAGCATGGATCGGGTGCTCCGCACATGAGACAACACTATATATTTTTTTCTCAAAAAAAAAAAAAAAAACACTCCGTATATTTATTAGACTTTTCCAGAAATAAGCTGCATTTATGGCTCAACTTCAACTCGAATTTCAAATACCCATTTAATAATATTATCGAGTGCAAATAAGTTTGAGGCAAATTTTGTTAGTCGTTAAAATAAAATAATATAAATAAGTCGCTCAAACTTCTCTTGAATCTTTAATTGGCCAAGCCACTCGGAGAAAACGCCTCCAACTCGCCCGATTTATTATTCAAGTGTGAGTTGACTCACTGCGGCTCGAATCTTACACCCATTTGATACACAAATTAATTATAGGTTCAGAATAATATCAATGAGTTAATAAGTTAACCCGGATTTTGTGAATCACCGATGGGAACAATAAAAATCGCTCGATTTCCCACAATTGCGACTCAACTAGTCTAAACTCAACCCGAATATTTCATACATGTCTAATCCCCCCCGTTAATTATAGGCTCGAAGTAGCATTAATGAGAGAAAATAAGCTGAATTGGATTCGGCAAGCCAATCGTGAAAAACACCTCCAATCGCACAATTCATTACTCAATCGCACGATTTATGACTTGGTTCGAGTCGACTCAGTTCGACTCGAATCTTCAACAAATATTTAATACACGAATTGATTATAGGATTGGAGTAATATTAATGAGTGAAAATAAGTTAACCCGAATATATTTTGCACCGGCGAAAACATAAAACTCGGCCGAACCCCGCACTTTTTCGCCCCGACCCGACCTGACCCGACCCGAATCAATTGCACACACAATAGCTGTCCCATTCCCCGAGATTCCAGAAACAGAAACACACAAAATGAACATTTTAGAATAAAAACCAAGAAACAGATTGGTACATTGCCTGACATTGTGAAAGTGAAAGGCCTTTGTTTATATATAGGCTTGGCTTGAGACTTAAATTCCCATCGCAGACAGAGTTGCTTACGCTGACTCCATTTTCTCTTTCTCTATTTTTCAAAATCTCACCTACTTTTTCCTCAACCTTCTCTCAATCACTCACTCAGTTGAAATCGAGAAGAATTGCATGCAAAGGGTGAAATAAGTGGTGAAGTGGTGAGTCCTTCTTTTCTGCTCTGTTCCTACCCTCTTTGCTTGATGCTTTGTTTCTACATTTGATTCATGGTGATTTGAGATGTTTTTCTTCAAATTTTTGTGGGGGTTTTCATTCTCTTGTGCGAAAATTGAGGATCAACGGGGGTTTTTGCTTCTTTGGTTTATGCTTGTGATAAATCCCCAAATCTTGCTTGGATTTGATGGATCGTTGTGATGGAAAGATATATGATGAAATGAGTGTGTGAAAAAGTTGTAGCTTTTTTAAATGGTTTTTTTGTGTGTGTTTTTAGGCATGAAACCGCCCATTTCATGAGGCTTTTCCTTTTGATGCTTAATTAGAATTCTTTCTTAATTTTTTATTAAAAAAGACTAGCATGATCGCCGCGCGATCATTAAAGTAATTGATATTTTAAATTTATAAATGATTTGATATAAATTATAAGTAATTGTAAAATTATAGAATTGTACTGCTGTTATATATTTCGAAATACTTGTTTATATAATAATTTATTATAACTCTGCCAATTTTGGTATATATCTTGATATTGCAATATATAATTGGTTCAGTGAAATTATGTTTTATTATGTAAATCTATTTACACATAAATATTGAAAAACATGATTTCTTACAACCAAATTACATATATTATAAATTATTAGGTATCATAAATCATAAATAAATATTTTTATATACAAACATAACTAAAAATTTTAATTTATATCTAATATATCATTATGATTCAATATTTTTTTTATATAATAAAGAATAAATAAAAGAAAAACTAAAAAACAAAAGAGAGAGAAAGAGATTAGAAAAGAGAGAGATAGATTATTTTTATATCAAATTAAAAATCTTATCACGATCTTCAATTTAAGATCTATGTCGAATATTATTCATAAGTTAAATTCAAGAATTTTAGAAAGAACTAAACATATAAAAGGGATAATAGGAGAGAGGGAGGGAATATAAAAAATGAGATTCATTGGAAGAGATGGAGGAAGTTAGAAGTGGGAGAAAATTAGGGGTGAGATAGGGAAGTAGAAGAAAGAGAAAAGTTGGAGAGAGAAGAAAATTGAAGAAAGAGCAAATTTGGCGGTAAAAAATAGCCGTTAATTTTTTTTTAATATATAGTAGATTTATATATTTTTTGTCAATTATTTATTTGTCAAGAGCATTAGATGTTTTCATTCAAGTTGTGTTTTTTTCTTTCATGGGATATTGATTCAAAGTCGACTAATCATAGCATTGCTCAATTGTAAAATTATAGATCTTGATTGGGGATTGTTAAGCCTAATTGCGATTAATAAGCCTAATCTATTCTATATATATATATATAATAGGGGATTCATGTACTACATAGGTAGCAAATCTCACATATCATGTATCCTTCTCTACTCGGAAAAAATTGATTATACAATTCAATTGCCTTATTTCTTTTTTGTTTTGTGTATTTCATTGTAGTACGCAATATTTTAGATAATGTTTTTATTCATTCTTTATTTTATTACATACAATTCGTGCAAAAAAGAGAAAGGACGAAATCAAACAAACTGCATTAAGGCAGAATTTGTGTGAGGGAGGATGCTAAAAGATGCTTGGTTTATATTAGAGATGGTTGTGCTTTTCATCCTTGCAAAATATTTTTCGTGAAAATCAGTTGATAATTAGTACTCAATTCATACTCAATTCATCATCCAGGAGAGTTCAAGAATTATCCTTTTTGAACTACATTGTGCTTATTGATAAGGAAAATGCTAAGGTTCAGCTTTCTGTTCTCTGCTTTTACTCTGTTATTGTAAATATGTGCAACAATAGCTCACATTTGTGCTTTTTTGCATTTTTCTTGATGAAAACAGATTTTGTATTGCTGTAGGTATTCTGCTGAATTGTATGCATCTCATGAGTTCATTTGTGGTTGCCTTTGTTTTGATGGAAACTTAAAAGGCAAAATTATGGATGCTGATTGAAATAATAAAACACATCTGCTTTGATATCTACTCATAATTAAGAAAAATATGCTATTACAATGATCATGTAAAAATGGCATCAAGTTCATGGTGATGATCAGTTCTGTTGTGTAACTAATGCTCTTTAGCAGGTACAGAAGTTGAAGAAAATACGACGAAACAAGCTCGATCGAACCAGGAGAA